>JACXGM010000214.1:0-11927 GCA_016801145.1 Umbra pygmaea
AGTCTCAAGGACAGCTCATTAGTCTCAAGAAAGTCTCCAGAATGGATTCTCTTTTTCATCTACTCAATGCTCCTAAGAGGGCTTTAGGAGAAACAATTCAGTTTTAAGTGATCACTAAATGAAACTAAACTGAGACCTCATATGTTTCTGCAGAGATAAAGAAAAGACAACTCTGAGCAAAAGATTTTTCCTCTGGGTGATGCTGACAACCAGCCAACTGCCAACATGTTTGTTTGTATGTTGGTTCATTGTCCTTCAGATTAATTTGACCCACAGGCACCTTATTAATTTTAGCTTGAATCCTCTCTACCCCACCCAAATTTAAATGCCCCTACCATCTCATGCGCTACACACAAATCTCGATTCAACCGTGTTTTGGCCTCTCTCCTCACTTCCTGTCTTCTTGCAAAGAAAGTCTGTGAAATATTCCGCGCCTCATAAGATCATAAAGCGCAGACCACTTAGAATGATGACATTCAATAGAGTACAACATCATAGATTCTACCTTCATTGAAACCATTGTGAATGTAGAATAATTTGCTTTACTGTGGAGAACTTAAAAGGCTTTATGGTTCATTAATCTTCTTAAGTTTGACCTTGAGTAAAGTGTCTCTTCTTTGAGACTCTCTTTGATCTCCTCAGCATCTGGGCTTTAGCTCATTCATCCTTTTTCTTATCTTAGGGAGAAGATCTGATTCACCTTGACATTAAATTCCTCCAAGTGCGCCAACCCCATTTTATTTAGTGAGGTGCCATGGACATTTTTTATTAATATTTTAGGACAATAACACACGATGGATTTCAAGTGCTAGATGAAAATTTTATTTAAGAGTCTATTGTTGAAAGTTGTTGAAGACAGGCCTATGTACATTCTTCTGGCAGCTGGCCCTTAGTGTATCTCCTCAGGGACCCCAATTCAAATTAGTATTCAAGTTTTATGGAGGTCCCCTGAACATGGGGCTTTGCCTAAATTCTGGCCAATACTGGTTCCATTAAGCACTATCATGATAAAGTTAATGTTGCAATTCTAGATCATTGATAGCTATTCACACTCACTCTGATTACAATAGTCTGGAGTCAGCTATACTTAAAGGAACACACCACCTTTTTTTGAAATAGGGTTATTTACTAGATGTAGATAGGTGGGCAAACATATTTTTGTCTCAGTGCATGCATGTACTTATTCTGGCAGCGCAACGGTTAGCTTAGTGTAGTGGATGGAATCTTATGGATCTGGTTAGCCGTGAGTCGTAAGTAAAAGTGACCCAACAACTACAAAAACAAAACCTAATTACTTCTTGTGGCCTGCATATTCACAACGAGTACAAATAGCATTGCAGATTAATACTAGGCGATTTGACTAGGCAGATATTGACTTGGGACTATATTGGGGCAAAGCACAGCCGGAGCACTTTTACTTGGGCGCAGAGATATTATTTTTGTTCAGTATATTACACTTATTTCCACTTTGGACAATACATTGCATGGTGCAAAATACTAGAACATTACATGAATACAGATGAATTACAATTGACACTGAAAAATATAATTGACATTATCATTAATGAAACAGGACAGATATTTTGCAATCCAGCAATTATATGTTGTAGCTGCATTGTTGCAGCCAGGAGTTCAAATCCTGGTCATGAAACACCACAATGCCACACGGCAAAATCACCGGAGTTAAATCAACTCTGAGAGTACTCTCAACTCTGCCGTATGTCAAAGCACTGCACAACTTGGATGATTTCACCCCTTGTGACACACCTGCCGCACCGCATCCACATTTTGCCGGATCCGGTAATATGCCGCAGTGGTGCGCATTGCTTCCTATTGAAATGAATGGACTTCCACCGCAACGCAACCAGTTTGCCGTGCCTGGTGTGAATCTAGCATAAGAGAATGCATGCACTGAGGCAAAAATACGTTTGCCCACCTATTTATATAGAGGGGAGATGGTGAATATCCTTATTTAAAAAAAAGGTGGCGTGTTTCTTTAAGGCTGGCTATAAACCTGTAAGCAACGAGTGGCATTAATCTTGTTCGTCCTGTTTTGTAAAGGTACACCTTTTCCTTGTGGTAATGGACAACCTTCCTAGAAACATATTCTGTTATTGTTCCCCATCTGGAGTCAAACACATAGAAGAAAGCTGAACATCTCACACAGCGAAAACTTTAATACGCAGCAAATTGATGCTGGCAACGTAACCCTTTCGATAAAGTTGTATAGAATTGTATTTTGTATTGACAGGACAACAGGGAGTAGAGGCTAGGGAGACAGGTATGTAGAGGGAGACTGGAGAAAGGGCACATAGAGTTGGATGAGCGGCAGCTCGAACCCTGTTTCTGTGTGGCTTGGAATCAGGACCTAGACCACTATACTAAACTCCGGCACAGGTGTAAATAACGTGGTGCTCATTGGATAGGATTCAAGCACTGAACTTCATCGACTGGGTTTGAAAACTTTTGGATTTCTTGGTTTATTTACGGCTTGCATACACACTGTAAGACCAGACAGTTGTCTGAAACCTGTCAGCAGCACACAGACTAATGATGAAGGTGTCGATCAGATGCCCTTTGCTATCAATTATGGAGGAGTAAAAGGGCAATCCTCCTGCATGCATTGGACAAGGCAAGGCCATCGTCAAGGAGATTGCCACTGAGGACTTTTGCTGATGTCTGCCAGGAATGTTTGTTTGCCAAGTGACGCAGTGACGGTTTCTTCAAACGTTGTTTGGAGAAAGGCTGGCTGGAACCAATATTGACTAAGTACACATTGTAGTGCAACGGTGAGTTTGAAATCCTAATGAATGTTCGCTAGCTTGTGTTTAATGTCTAGGCTATTTCTGGAAGTACAAACATAGCAACATAGCATATCATGTTATCAAAAAAGTTTTTACAAATAATCAATAAATCAAGGCTATCTGTTATTTTTTAACTGTACCCCAAACATTACCCCAACATTAACAATTCATGATGAATGTCTAAACATAGCTGATTATCTTTTTTACCCTATTCCAAAGCGTTGCTGTAACCAGTGGGAATGAATGCTAAAACTAAGAGCATATAGATTGATTACCAGCAACAACCTCTTTCTCTTAAAACTAGCCGAAAATGCTTGGCAAAGGACTACGCACGATACATTACCTATGAATATCTCTTGACAGGTGCCAGACTAAAGACTGATAGAAATGTCCAGTGATCCCTGAGATGGGAGTGATGGAGCTGAGAGCGGAGATGACTACTGTGGATGTTGCAGCAGGGTGGATGTCAGGCAGCTTCAGGGCAGTGGAGCTGATATCTGATTCCTTCCCTGCCTGCTTGCATCTCTCCTGTGAGGCAGAGATAATACTGCACCCTTCTGAAGGCCTGGCTGATCCTCACACCCCTGCAGAGCCAGGAGCACAGTTAGACCAAGGTAAAGCTCAGGAGCACAGTTAGACCAAGGTAAAGCTCAGGAGCACAGTTAGACCAAGGTTAAGCACAGGAGCACAGTTAGACCAAGGTAAAGCTAAGGAGCACAGTTAGACCAAGGTAAAGCTCAGGAGCACAGTTAGACCAAGGTAAAGCACAGGAGCACAGTTAGACCAAGGTAAATGTTTTAACTACTGTATTAAAGCACTGTATTGCGCATTGTAACCCCCCACCCTCCCCATGAAATGGTTTGGTCCTGTCTTCAAACCAGGTGCGAACGGAACTTGCAGACTGTGAATTGTGCGTGAGGATTGATGGCGTTGCATCAATTATGCCTCAGCTTACTAAAGAAAAATCTGTTTTCCTAAAACGAAAAGAAAGACAGGAGAGAGAAAAGAAAGGGCGAAAATATGTAACCCAGTTTTTCAAAAAGTTAGGTGGGCGTGGAACATGAGTGGTTAACCTGTTAGCATAGGCCCCGTCCACACGTACACAGGTATTTTTGAAAACTGAGTTTTTCTTCATTAGTTAAAAAAAAATCTCATCCACACAAGCACGGATTCAAAAAAAATTCTGTCCACATGAATACGCAAAAATGCCAGATCATGTGCTGTCAAGAGCATGCCAAACCAACAGGTGACGATATAACCCTAACCGTAAAGCCATTTTGGCCAATCAGAAGCCTAAAAAAGGGTTATTACCTGTTCCGGTAGTTCTCGTCCAAAACCGGCAAGGTCTGTGTCCTGGGAGCGTAGTGTAGTCATAAGCAGTGACCTGAGCAGTATTGTATCTGTTGCCTCTGTTCAGCAATATAATATGATAATATGCATGTATCGGTATATAAGCCCTGCTAGCAGCAAAGTCATTAGCAGCGATAGTTTGGATACATCCGCCATTGCACAGACTCTTTTAAATTGTATTAGTTTTGCACAAACTCTCCTCATGTAAACAATGGAGATTGTGGCGCACAATGACGTTAAACAGAGATAACAGTGCGCACTCGGACGTCACGTGCCAAAATCTCCGTTTTTACCGTCCACACGACACCACTGTAAATAGAGTTTCTAAAAACTTCACCCTGGCCAGAGTTTTCAAAAAAGCTCGGTTTCAGTGACCTGATAGCTTTTTCGTGTGGACGAAAGGCATAACCGCATAGAAAAAACTCAGGTTTCAAAAATACCTGTGTTCGTGTGGACGGGGCCTCAGTCCATAGGGAAATAGGCTACTTTTGTAGCATATATATCTCAAAATGAGTGTTTACATTACATTCCTCTTTTACCCACATTTAGTCAATGCAGGTAAACTTTTAGCAAGCTATTGATACTAGGCCCAGAAGCAGCTTCAGGATCAGCAGCCCTGTCTGTCCAACCCCATGCCCCTGAACCAGCCCTACTCCAATACGTACATTTGCGTGGTGAATAACCACCACAAAACGGTGCATCCGCTACTCTATTTAATTCCATCTCCATCTAATCAGTGTAACGGTTCCTCTGCCGTCTAAGCAGTGTTGGCTGTGTGAAAGGTGAAAGGACTCAGTATGACACGTTTATTCTGCTGCTGTTCTCAGTTACCTCATTACACCAATATATCCCACCGCTAACAACCCACGTTTCCTGACAGGATGGCAGGCATGATGTCATCATACAGTAACTTTTCCCGCCCACGGATCAAGCTCAGATTTCACTGTCCTTTACCCTTACTATGACGACAGAAAAATTGGGTTTCAGCATGTCCCCCAGACCACGCGAGGGGCATCTCGGTGAATATCGGAAACAGCCACTGTGACCTTTCCTGGAGCCTCCAAGGAACGACTCTAATTGGCAGCTCATATTGTTATCGACTATGGCAGACAGACATCCTGCTATACTACTGTATTTATACTTGCATGTTGCCCATTTCATCTTAAACAATCTGGTTATTAAACTTGAAAGGTAATATGTTGCGATCCAGGTTAGGTCCCCAAGCTGAAAAGTCTCTTAATACTATAGTTCACTTCCTCTGATCAATACCAGAGAGGAAAGATAAACCTTGTGATTACAGGCATAATGCATATAGTCATAATCGATAAGGCTCATCATACCTACTGTACTCTAGGATGGGTCATACCTCAAAATGCTAGGCCTCTCTACCAACATTCAGTGTACTGTGGCATTTTTATATTGGATATACAGTATGATACAAAGATTAAGGTTTGAGTACTGGAGCTAATCATCCTAGCATGTAGCCTTCAGGCAGATATATAAAAAACACACCCAGATGAAACAAACTCTAACACTTTGCCTTTTACATACAGATGGTAGGTGTTAGGAAATAGCCCTTTTTTGCCGTTATAATGTGACATTTAAAGGCATTTTAGCATAATTGAACGTATGCTACATGATGGAGGCTACGGATGCTCTTTCATGTCGTGTCAGGTCATGTTATGAGTATAATCTTGGTTATTGATAGTGACGACTCCTATAGCATGGCTCTGTCATCCGCACCCATCATACCAGATGGACTCACAGATGGACGCAGCGACATTCCATTAGTCCATGGGCCCAAACTGTCTCACTGCCAACACATTATGCTGCCGTCTATCACAGATCTGGGTCCAACTGCCGAAATTAGATATTTATTTGGAACATAAATCAAACACTGAACATCATGAAGGACAAGACAGCCCATGAAATTACAGAGGTATTGTGTCTTACCTTCATTTGATCAGGTATGACTGGGAACACATTCTCATTTTAAGCACTAACCTGGGAGCAATTACAGTTAACTGCCGCGCTCATATACAAAACGACAGATGTTTCACCTTGCCAACTCTGGGATTGAATCTAGCAACCTTTTGGTTACTGGTATGAGGCTCCAAACATTGTCCAAACCCTACCCACTGAGCAAAATATTTGGCATCTATTCAACGTCTTTTCAACAACAAAGACGTTTCTTTCGGCGTCTTTTTAACCTCAATTGCTTAGAGGGTATGCTCTAAATGCATGTCAGATTTCAGATATCTTGGTAGAGTGGAGCAATATTTTGTGTTGTTAAAGCTATGTGTCAGGAACACTGGCAGGGTCAGGCAAATCATCTGCCTTACCTGGGTTTCCTAAAGCTTGTGTCATATCCTCTTCCTTCCTACTGATCTGCTGCACATCATGTGTGTCTGCAGAATCCAAGAGGTCCCAGCTCAGGTTTTCTGAACATCATTTTCAGACAAATGTACTGTAGCTAGCAGTAATGCTGTCTCAGACCGTTTCATCACTAGTGCCACGTGTCCTCTGTCTGCTACGCTGCTGCTGTGGAACATTTAGTTATCAGGCCAGGGCATCTCAGAGGAACCAGGCCAGACGGATCCTATGATCCGCTAAGAGTTTGAGTGAAGTAGCGCCGTGGCCCCACTTTTCACCTGATAACATCAGTGATTTATCTTCTCCATGTTCTCCTGCCGGATTACAGGTCGTCTCCTGTAGCCGGATGGCCGCAGACAGCTGTACCCGCGTACTGCCTGGCCCAGCGCACCCAGAACAGCTTCAGTTACAGCCAGTTTAGCTCTGCTTCCAGGATGAACTACATAGTCAGATGCAGCTCTGTAACTGGAACTACTGAAAACAGGGGCTTTATAGATTGTCAGTGGTGGATTCAGCTGGACGTCTTTAAACACTGTGGATTATTTAAGAATTCTTAGTTAAAGAAAAAGACACTTTCTCCTATTTTGGAAAACGTATTGGAAAATTCCCAGGAATTCAACTAAATTATATTTTATTAATCCCCCACAAAACAAATGAGACAATATGTGTTTGTGTCTCCATGTAATGAAGGTGTTTAATTATTGTCTTTTTAATGCAATCCATTTTTGTGCTTATTGTAGTTGTGCTCATTTTGAAGTGCAAGTCATTTTTTTCTAATTATTATAATTACATTCCAGCTCCCCTGACCATCACCTCTGACATAAATTGACAAAGCAACTGATTGTAATTGTCTCCCCCGTGTTGAGCATGGAATGTTTCTGAAGGATTTTATACAGTATGGTTGAACAGACAGTACTGCTACAGCAATTCCCCTACAGCCTCGCAATGATTACAGGCCAAGAGACTAACAGCTCAAGACTGACAGATGAGAAGCGCTTTGACTGCATGCCTCGCTATAGCATAGACACTAAGTTTCATTGACAGTCTCAGCAGAAAGACTTGTTCGATGAACAAAGGCTTTGGCAGCACTGACACCCTGATCTGAGCATTACAGAGACTGAATGTGCTGCTATGGATGCTGTTCTTATTGTTGGTCCGGGTATGTTCAAGCTCCATCAAAGTCCCTATCTGTTAAAAAACTATTGCAGCAGGGGAACACACAGGCATCTACGCACGTACGCACACAAACTCTTCTGGTTTATACTTACAAGGTGCTCGCCTTTTTGTCAGGTTGAGTCTGGCGTTTATTTCAGTAGCATGGATCCCTCGGTAAAAAGTATTTGAATAAGAAATTGGGTTCCAACAGACTTAAACACAGCCGAGGGGTAATGTGTGAATGTGCGAAAAATGCTGATGCAAATGGCCGCCGTGTAACATCGGCTGCAGTTCAAGAGTTTAAAATAAACAATATTGTGGTTTGAATAAGTAATATGATTGATAGGCCAGACCAGTGCAAGAAAGCAACATTCCATGAATCAATATGGTGGCTAGCACAGAGCACAGCTGATAATGTGCAAGGGAAGTTGCTACGAGGTTAAAGAGTCTAAAATCCTAGAAGAGTGTAATATCCCTATCAGACCCCTCGTTGATCTTATTCTCTATCTTCTTATATTTATTGTGATTGATGGAGAAAGGATTTTGTGGAAGCCCAAACTTAGCCACCGGCCCAGCAGAGGTGAAATACGCTTAATTCACTGTGGCTGGTGCTTTTATGGCTCCCCAGAGTAACCCAAAAGTCTACTTTTTGCAGTTCAGCAAAAAACTTTAAACTTTTACTGCTGTCTGGCTTTAATCTCTACAGGAATATATCAGAGACTGTCTAAGTACGTTGCCCTAGATTCAACCATCCCAGCAAACGCTTTTTTTCATTCATCTCCTGTAGACAACCGACGCAGCCTCAATAGTTCATCTGGGAGGAATGCAAATATTACATACGTCCACATTTACACCAATCATCTGTCGGCTATGGGTGCAAAAAATGTATGCACTTGAGGAAGCAAATTGACACGTGTTGCAAAGGAGCAGGCAACTGGCTTGAAGCAGTGAGATGTCCTTTACAATAACAGGTCCACTGCAACCACAGCCTGGCCTTAAATACCAAAGGCACACCACATTTCTGCATGTATATAAATAGTAATGAGGGTATATAAAGCCCAGGAGCAGACAGTAGAACACATAATAATAATGATAATAATAAAGATGTGTCCATTTCAGCAATAAGTAAGTAAAATACATGTACAATACAGGAGATCCCACTCAGTCATACACCCACCCATATCTCCCCTGACCCAAACACAAAGAACTCCACTCAGAAAACAGAAAACAAATCAATAAACATAAGACAAAAAAACAGAAAAAATAAAAATAACATAAAACAAAATGTATAATAGAGAAAAATAAACTTGCTCAGACTAAATGTAGAAACCTTAAAAGAACACTTCACGGTTCCAACATTATAGTTATAACTTTTCAATGTGTTCTGAAGTTCCCAAGCCGGCCACTGTAAGTTTGTAATTTCTTTGCTACTGACGTCACTGGCAAAATGTTTGAAACTACATGGGAGGGGCTAAGTTGACTTCCTATGTTGTTTATGTCACAAACCTGAATCGAGTTGATTGGATAATAAAACTGCGTACTTTGTGCAGGAATACTATGTTTGCGTTCTTCCTGAAATACCTACATAGCTATATGTGAAGAGTAAGAGCAGGATTCTTTTCAACAATGGGGAGTGCAAGTGAGGAAATACCTGAAGAGCTTGCCAATTTCAACTTCGATCAAGTATTGTTGATTTGGTAATACCCAACCATATGTTTAATCTGGATTAAAGTGAGGAAGAAATGTGGGAAGGGTTCCTGCCCAACTTTATCATTCTCGATGTCAACAGAGTCAGAAAGTGTTTTGTTGAAAAGAATGGGACAAGGATACATTTTTGCTTTCAACCATATCCAGCCAAGAAGATGATTACATCTATTTGTTAGATGAACCGAATTTACACGCTGACATGGACCGAGGTGTTTTGGAAGTAAGCAAATGTAGCTACATGTGATTGTGTAAATACTTGGAGGAACAGACTTAAAATTACAAAAAATGCCTCACAGAACACTACTAATGCTGTTCTTTTTGAAGCCAGGGTGCTTGTATACTTTTGGGTGAAATTGTTTGGAAATAACGACCGAAATACAAGTTATAGTAATCGGTCAATAACTGGCTAACGGCTTCATTTTCTGGGGTTTAATTTCAACCACTCGGTGTGTCTGGTGGTAGCCATTAGCTCCAATGTAGCCTCTGGCATTTTTGTAAATACTTGGAGGAACAGACGTAAAATAATAATAATGCCTCACAGAATACTGTGAGGCATTCCACTTTTTCATTGCAACCCTCTAATCTGGGACTCACCTGGGACACCAGGTGAGTCCAATTAATGTTGAGGTAGAACAGAAAACCAGCAGGCTCCGGAGGGCTAGAGTTGAATACCCCTGGTCTAGGGTAACATTTTTAAATACTATATATATTTAAAAAATATATTTAATCTGGAGCATTCCTTTAAACCAACTCCTCAGAGGGAAGCATCTGCAAACCAAAAAGGTACCATAATCTGACCTATTTCAAACTCGTTAACCTATTCCAATCAAGGGTATTTACAGGATATGCTAATTTGACCGATCTGTTATAATATCTACATCTGAAATATCTCCTCTGTAGCCATGACGCAATCAAAGTGTGCTATGGAGAAGCAGGACCAGATTGAGTCTGGCCATCAAAGCGTTTCTCCACTGAGAGAGAAAATGAGGTTCACAAAAAAGGTTGTTCTTTTTTGACCTCGGTTCAATATCAGACTGTGGTTTCCTAATGAGGTGTCCCTGCTGGTTGTGGTTTTAAAGGCAATATCATTACATTTTTCCCCCTCTGGCATTTTAAAGTAACCTAATGTTTCAAAGCCTATTGATCTACCCTTTCTGGGACTCTACTTGCTCTCCAATTACTTGCATAGGCTTATACTTCTGACACTGTCTAACAGAATACATACTACATTGGCTGCCAGTCATCCCAAAAAGCTTAGTGAGGTAAACTAGATTGCATTCCAAAACGTGTGGACTGCCAGCAATTCTGAAGAGACAAAAATAAGTACATTCCCTTTCCTGGAACGAGGCAAGCTCAGCAGGCTGGGGAGATTTACATTGTGAACCCCTGTCTGTCTTCTCTACTCTGGAGGCTGACTGAGGACCTTGCTCACCCAACAAAAACACTGTCAGAGATAGTTCAGCCAAGCATGAAATTGATTTTGTATTAACAAACAAGAGGATCTGTTTCTCTTCTACTGTTAATCAAATCATTTCGAGGAATGAGGGGAAGATGAGAATAAAATCATTAAGTTCCAACAGTAAATCACATTCACTGCCAACCTGTTGTCCCATTAACCCTGAAACCTGTTCAATAGCTAATTAAGGCAATTACTTCAAGCATGACATGCCACTTAATCATGAATGACTAGCCCATTTATAGTAGTGGCTTCATTACCATTGGCAGCTTTCACTGATTGGCTCCTTCTCTATCTCCAGACTGAAAATACCCAATAGGAAGATGTGATTTTGTCTGTCCCTCCTTCTCTTCCTTGCCATAAATGCTTACACAGATTTAAGTTAAGTTTGGGAAAGCAGTGGTTCTCAAACTGCAGTATGTGTACAACTACAAAAATAAAAAATATAGATTATATTGTAACATAAAACTTTTGTGGCTCTATATTAAAGCTTAGCCCATGTATTTACAGTGGCAATGCAGGGCAGGAATAGTCTTCTTGGATGCCCCAACTGCTCCTGAGATTTCATAAACAGTTTAATATCAGTCATTGATCATTTATTGTGCATAATGGGTTGTGTTTGCAACAAATATTCTTAAATGAAGCCTAACATACTCAATACATGGTCACATACTGTACATGGCCATACAATGGTTATTGATGTTTCCTTTAGTTTCTTTGAGATGGTGGTTTGTAGGTGGAACTTTGATCGGTTAGCTTGATCAAAGGTGGTACTTGGTTTGAAAAGTTAGAGAACCGCTGTGGTAGAGCATAATTAATAGCATTTATGCTACAGTAAAGCCCTGCACATGGTGTATGCATTGATTAAGCTACTGCAAGCCTTTGAAAAAAATCTACCATATTCACTGGAAGCCCAATGTACAGATGAAAGGCCCAGACGAACAAAAAAATATTGACACACTGCTGGTTTTAAACCTGTACATCATTCTGCCACTGTAGTCTAACATGGCGTTGGATGCTGTGCTAAAAACCTCTCTGGCTTTCTGAACATCTCATCTGCGCTCTCTCCCTCTCTCCCTCTC
>JACXGM010000214.1:12027-31689 GCA_016801145.1 Umbra pygmaea
GGAAGCCCAATGTACAGATGAAAGGCCCAGACGAACAAAAAAATATTGACACACTGCTGGTTTTAAACCTGTACATCATTCTGCCACTGTAGTCTAACATGGCGTTGGATGCTGTGCTAAAAACCTCTCTGGCTTTCTGAACATCTCATCTGCGCTCTCTCCCTCTCTCCCTCTCTCCCTCTCTCCCTCTCTCCCTCTCTCTCCCTCTCTCTCTCTCTCTCTCTCTCTCTCTCTCTCTCTCTCTCTCTCTCTCTCTCTCTCTCTCTCTCTCTCTCTCTCTCTCTCTCTCTCTCTCTCTCTCTCTCTCTCTCTCTCTCTGTCAGGAGCATGCTCAGTGTGGGCTGACACCTCTCATGTCAACAGTTCCCGTCCTGTGGAGGGACTGGCTGTGACAGACATTGGTGCTGAGGGAGGCCCCTATAGTGAGCTATCCTGAGTGGGACTATTGATATATTTCTCCTGTTTGTCTCCTCAGACTGTGGTAGCATGTCAGTGCTGAGTTAGTCATAGCAGGGGAGGCTCCTCCAGCTCAGTAGCCAATCCATTCACCTCTCTGAGGCTTACACCTGAGTAAAGGACACTAACAAGACATTTGTCTGGTTGAAAAGACATAGGAGGGACGTTGAGAAGATGTTGTTCAAATTTTTGCTTGCTACGTTGCAGAATGGTTTCTCTGTTGCAGTTGGGCCCTTGCTGTGTAGTTAAACTAGGCGGAAAAAGGCCAGTCTCTTGCTCGCACTGTTATCGTCACTGTTTTCCCTCCAGTGGACATCAATAACAGGGGTCAGCGGTGGAGGGCACCTCACTCTCTCATTTCATTTCCATTTGCACCCATGAATACAAATTCCAGGAAGACCTGCCATTAACTGAGGCAGTCTACATCCCGACAAAACGAGGAGCCTCCATATGGGGAGTGACAATAAACACCAGAAAATATTTCCTTACAACGACTCCTAGCCGACATCCATTCAAAGATGGCAGGGAACTATAGGCTCACCTGAATCTCCTAGACTATGTTTGACTTTGATCTGCCTTTATTAGACAGCAGCGGTGGACAGGTTTATAGCTGTGCTTGCAAGTGTGGCAAGTTAATTAAAACCAGTGGTAGTTACCCTCCCATAGATGTTGTTTGTCTTCCTACCACCAGAAAAACACATCCATCAACACCTCATGTAAACAAACGCCTGTTTGCATTACCTTATCATCAAGCATCGGAGCTTAGGACCTGAGAGTGTGTTGTGTGCCCGCCTCGCTTTTAAACAGTTAGAAAAGATATACAGTGTTGCTGGAGACTGAGGGAGACCAGACAAACTGCCAAAAATTTGTGACACTGTCTTTTCAATGTATATGTCAGAGCGCGTTATCGCGGGCAAATACTTTTGCAAATTACGTTTTGTATTGACAGACAGACAAGGCAGATTTATTTCTTATGTGTCCATATGGTGTGGATATGCTTGATGTCTTGTTAAATATTCTTTAATCTACATTTGTGGGATCTTGAGAATGTTATTGCTCTACAGTACTGGACATCTCAACTATGGGATATTTATTTAGCTAGTATACAGTTTATTATATAGTTGGTATTCTCTACAGCTGTCACAATTTTGTAGTTTGCGTACAACACAATGCATGTAACATCATGTCGTATTGAATAACCTTGAGACTGAATTCATCAACCAATTAGACACAATGAACGACACTTTGATTCTGGGTAATTTGAAGCCAGCAATTTAAAAACTAATTTTGACCAACCCTGTTTCCTCTTCTTGAGATACAATAACAGCTTTCAATGCAAATTCAGCAGAGAACGTAAGGATCCATTTACTCATCCAAGAAGAAACCATTATTTCCCCCTTTCTAGTCAAAAGGGACTTTTGACCAATACCAACAAATATGGAGTTTGGGAATTTTTGTAAGCCCACATTATCCTGCAATTAAAACCCTAACACTTCTCACATGACTGATTGAGCTGCATTAAATGGCTTTTAGCTCAGTGTTTTGTAGAGGACAATAGCAGGGCCCCACTGAGCTCCTAAGCCATTATTTCCAGGACTGAAAGCATCCCCCTACTGAGAGAACTATTACCACAACGTATGTTAAAACAAAGAAATGAAGCACAATGGTGACTATTTTTATCCCTGGAAAGCATTTTTATGCCAGGTGACACTTTGGTAATTAGCCGTCCTCAGTAAACTTGCATTTAACTGCAAGATTGAGGAAAACATTTCCAAATTAAGAAGAGAGTTCAAACTGAAAATGACACTGAATAATGCACTGGTTGTAGAGAATATCAAACCACCAGATAAATACAGCACTCTATATTTATCGTAAGCAGTAGCTAGTTAGTGTACCAATAGTAGAAGCTGTAGAAAAGCCTTTCACTGTTTTCCTTTATAACATGAGTGTTCAGGTGCTATAAATTCCCCAATCCACTAGTAGTCCACACTACATGATAATCTGAGAAACTACTGTAGCTTGCAGTTTAAACAAAATTTTCAGCCACAAAAAAGTTGTACCTTCTTTTTTCAGCAAACACAAGCGGCCTGAAGGTGTCGCTAAAGAGCGTTGAGAGTAAGACATTCCTTTCCGGAGCAACGCTGGCCAATTTGCAATGCCCCTGGGGTTTCCCAGCCAGTAATCTAGCGGCGCAGTCCTGGGGAGTGGGGAGGCAACGTCAGCAGGGATTTCCTGGTCTCATCGTGCCTTAGAAACTCCCTCAGGCAGCTCAGTTGCAGCAAAACGAACTGTAGTCATACTTATTTATATACACTGATCAGCGATAATTTTATGACCACCTGCCTAATATTGTGTATGTCCTCCTTTTGTTGCCAAAACAGCAGCTTCATAGATACTGACCACTGCAGACCAGGAACACTCAACAAGAGCTGCAGCTTTGGAGCTGCTTTGACCCAGTCATCTAGCCAACATAATTTGGCCCTTGTCAAATTCACACAAATTCTTCTAACTCATCACTTTTTAGGCCCAAATTGGCAAGCGTAAGGAGTGACTTCTGTTTCAGTTCACAGACCTAATTTTGTGTTCTGGTTGTGTATATATTAACCAATAGATCACTTTTTGTCCAAACGTGCTCAGCTGTCACTCGTCTCATTAGTACATGTATTTAGTTCCAGGGTTTGTTTGATTAGCTGTCATCATTTTTGAAAGTTATTTCATTTTTTGTTTTGTTTTACTTTTACTTTACCAGGCAATGGCCTGGGGAGAAGTAGGGGGAAGGAAGAGGATGAATGAGTGCCCCCTACTGGCCCTCAAATGCCACTTCTAGCAGCATTGGTCTCCCATCCAGGGACTAACCAGGCCTGACCCTGCTTAGCTTTAGAAGCAAACCAGCAGTGAAATACATGTATGTCAGTGTGTTACTGTTTGTATAAATGTTTTGCCCGTCAAGGCTGCTTACTTTATAACAGTGTGTTTCTCCAAGGACCCCCCATAAAAATCATTTATTTCAGTTTGAAGGGTCCCAGACAAATGGTAAATGGTAAATGGACTGCATTTATATAGCGCTTATTCTGACCAACAATGGCCACCAAAGCGCTTTACATTGCCTCACACTCACCCATTCATTCACACATTCATACACCGACGGCGTATTGTATTTTACCATTTAATATAATCATTAAATGTTAGGGGACCCCCTAAGAGTCATGAGTCATTGTAAACCCTGCCCATAGCAATATACAGTAAGTACAGAGACATTCCTTGGAGAAACACACAACGAAGTGCCTTGCACTTTGACATTTGGCCAAACTCTGGTATTAAACCTACCATCTTCTGATTACTGACTCCCTAACTACTGAGCCACCAGATGTTCCTCAAAGGTTCATTCTATTGGAACAGATGAAGAATGCGTTTAGGTTCTCGAGTGCACCGGCTTTTCTAAGAGTGTACTTGGCAAGAAAAAGGTGATTGTTATTTGTTTTACAATAATACCCAGACTATGAGATCCAAGAATGAAAAACTGAATGAATCTTGGATTTCCTTGGGTTCTCTTTTACTCTAGTTTTTTCATTTATTTCTGGGGCTCACTGTACTTCTTGTCCAATTAATGGATGTGGTTCTCTCCAGGTTACTTTTTGGGGGGCAGGATGGATTGTGTGTGAGCTGCAAGTTTGGGTCCAACATTCCCTTCAGACTGAAGCCTTTGGTCCTTTGTGATGAATGCCTTCTGTGTGGTAATGTAGAATGATTAACGAACACACCCCGAAGCCAGAGTCCCTTTTATGCCTCCAACCCTGTTCACTGCACCTGAATCAATCATCTACGTGGAAAGGCCACATGCTACAGCTTCAGAGATAGCTTAGGGGTTCCAGATCTTTCTCCCACTCTGTTTTAGGGTATTGGTGTTGCTTAAAGATTAGCTCCAAGATATAATAAATATCCCACCTTGTGCTGTGGAATTCTCAAAAAAAGGTATTGCTGAAAAATGTGCAGACATATAGCTGAAAAGCATACATATCACCGCCCCCCCAGCACACACACACACCAGCCAAGGTGAGAACAGATTGAGCTTAAAGTATATTATTGTCACAGAGGTACCGAATCATTTAATCATATTAGCTAAGGCAGTGCATTGCTTTTACTATGTCAGTACACAGCAATAGGCAGTATAGAGTAATAATATGTGTCATTAGTAGCATACAAAGTGTTAGTATGAAAGATTACCAAAACACTGTACTGTACAGCCTCACTTATTGTAGTCACTCTAGATAAGCGTTTAGGACAGATCCACAGTGCCTCCGAATGTGTCATCATCTGGGTTCAGTGTAGGGATCGTGTCGTGTCCAAAAACAGATCAGAAGCTGGCCCAGCCTGACCGGGACAGTCACATCCTATTTACATATCAACTGTATAGCACTTGTTAATTTGACTTAAAGCTGTGCTTGTACTTGCCTCAGAAATGTGATCAGCAAGGCCCCAACATGGCCAAGTACTGGTACGTACATATGGTAACCTCTGTAGAGAAGTCCTTGACTCAAGTCCGCCAATGAAACTACTAACCCTACAGAATTAAACAGAGTGTTGCTTGACTAAAACCCAAGACGTTACTCAAAATTAATTTCATTTTGTTTCTAGAGGCAAGAGGAATACTTCTCCCGAGTGAATGATCCCTCAACTGGTAGAGAATTGAGTTGATTGAGTAGCTCAGACACACTCTAAATAGCTAACGAGCAAACATCGTAAACTGACAAAACTATAGAGAAAAAGACTCATCCAAAATAACATTTGAGAAAACACCCGATGATGTTAGTCCGAAGCGCGAAAGGGCTTTTTATAACATAGCCGTCAAACTGTGTTATTGGAGGGCCCATTATGGCAGTGGCCTAATCACTCAAATCAATCACAGAGTATTTCTGTGCAGTGGATAGCAGGTCCAGGTGAGGCCCATTTGTCATGATGGCACCCTGCATTTTGCTCCTGGGGATGGGGCACAGACCTTACTCCTACAGCCATGCTGGGCCAGAACCATGGATGAAAAATGAAGCCTCAACGTTCACAATTATAATGTGACACATAAATAGAATGTGGAAGGCTCCTGGCTAAAGTGACTGCTGGTCCCCTGGGAAGCAGTCGCTACGGTGACTGTTGGTCACCTGGGAAGTAGTCACTAAGTAACAAGGACTATTGGAAGTCGCATTGTGCCAATGACATCCACTCACGGTCTGTTTGGAATATAATCTCTCAGTGCTAATATAGGGTAGTATATTAATATACTAATAGGATATTTAACATGGTATGCATAACGACTGAAGATAGGAAATTATCTGCTATAATGTGATAATTCCGACAGAGAAGAAGCAGGACCACTCAGAAATGTATTATTGCTCTTCTGTTCCTTATTACAATTCAAAACATGCTTTGCATTACAAGCAAATTCAGTGCATACAATGATGGGACAATTTCCTTTACCACCCTAGAAGTGTAAGTAAACAAATCCGTCCTGAATTCCCAAGCACTACATGAGTGACTGGACTAGAATATTGAGCAACGCACGTTAAATGGCAGAAAGTCTATGATTCAATGCAGCAACTCGGATAGACGAGAATGAAGTGATCCCGGGATTTGTGAATGGGATTTGGAGCTGTAGTTAGATATCCTGGTGCTGATGTCTCAGAGGGACCGGCTTGCATTGAGGAACATTGGATTCATATGATAGAGTTTATCTACTGTATCACAGCCCACACAGGGACAAAATGCTATTTGTTCTACACCACCGCACTGTGATACACCGCGAGATGTTCCTCTATTCTCCGAGGCCATTCCTGTTGTTAGGATGGATTTTCAATCCATACTTGTGTTGTGGACTGCAGTTTAGGAATGGATCTACAGCCGCCTTTCCCACTGCCTTATGGGACATGAGGACTTTAGTCAGCAACACATAGGACATGAAAAATAATACATTCAGTGGCAATATCATACCTACACACTATGATGAATAATGAGAGGGGTAGTGAGTATGAATTAATGACAGAAATGCATAGAGAGGTTAGTGAAAATATGCCACATGAATATGTATCTAATTACTATAGGTGTTTACGATCTCAAGAAAATCACCTGGTTGCCTAAAACTTGTGAGTATAAAAAATTGTGCATATCATTCAGTACTGTGTACTACTGTTAATCGAATATCAGACATAATTTTGCAAAGGAAGCCGGGTAACACACAAGAAACTATTTATAAACGCAGGAGTCTAAGAAGCAATCTGGGCTGCAATCTGTTCAGTGAGATCATTTTAGCCTCTTTCACAGCCAGTCTTGTACATGTCAAATAGACTGAAAGGGATGTGCTCCAAATGCCGTAAAGGTTTTGAAGAGGGAACACAATGAATAACATTTGTACCAGGGTCTCTCCGTGTCTTAAAGAGGCTGGGCCTGTGCATGAAAAGAAATTGAATTGAAATTTTCACTAGAGCCACTAAAAGCACAGTTAAAAGGCTCTGCAAGAGGCCCTACCAGTGTCTCCACACATCTGTCAATCACTGTCCCTGAGTCCTCTAGACACTGGCACTGTCCTGGAATAAGGGTCTGAAGCTTGTACCTGGCACAGCGATGGGCACAGCTGTTGGGTCAAAGGCACACTTAAAATGCAGTGGCTGGTTTGATTCTATGCCCAAGGCTGGCACACTGAAATCGTAGGGCTGAACCGTGTCCAAGGAGAGCTGAGGGTGAGTGGGTGTTCCCAGCCCTGTAGTGTAGGGGATGTGGAAATGTTAAGGTGCCCTCCACCTGGACACGCCGTGCCACTATTGAATCCATGTCAGCGACAACCACGGCACAGGCAGCACCAGTAACAACAAGCCTCCCATAGTCCCCTCCCCCAACATCATAACTTACTTGTCAGCAGCTAGCCCCAAATATGGACAGATGACCTTTTTCCAGGTTGTTATGATGAATCAGCCCCAGCGCACGCTTCCCCTAGCAGAAACCTTTTGTTGGGCCTTACAGGTATCAATTGAAAAATAACATACCAAAGAATCTGAGCTGGCGTTTTCCCTGTCGCTGCCTGATCTGTCAATCTGTCACCTAAATAAAGAAGCTGGAACAAGAGCTGCCGAGAGGGAAGTCAATCTCGGGTTGTCGACAGCAAAGGCTAAGTCCATCGAGTCTAACTTGGATGTGCCATGCTGTAGTAAAAACTGGTTTTGGGAGACAATGAGTATGTGTGCTGTAAAAATAACGTACTGTAAAAAACCTGACACAACATGTCTCAGAAAATGAATACATACACTGTAATCTATGTCGAGTACATCGTCCAGAGAGAAATGCATGTTAGACAGCAGGGGTGTAAAACCTGAAAGTTATCAGCATCGTCTTAACATAATTTCATTCTATGTGAGGTACCATCCCATATGTTTCCGTATAGATAAACACTATCTCTACTACCTGGTTTTATTAGCTTGTGACACTAAAACCTTTAATGCGAGACACAAACACTTACCTTAAAATGGTCTTGTTAAACAACGACACAGATTTGCAAGAGAGCAGAAAATAAGATAGGCTACATTCATGCTGTTAAGGCCGTTATCTTCATAAGAAAATGCTGATCAGGTTATTATTAATGTAAATAAAAGTTTCAAATGCAGATCTTAAAGGTTTATAATTTTTAACAGGTTAGCGTTAGTCGCTCATAAAGTAAAATATATTACCTTGATTACAAAAATATCTGCCACAGTAAACTGCACTTCGGATAAAAGAAGTGATTCTAGTTGTAGGCAGATGTGGACATTTACTTGAGTTAAAGTACTTTTCTGAGTAACTCTGAGTTCAGAGTTAAAAGTATTTTTTTGGAAGTCCCTACTTAAGACCAAATTGATTAGGTAAAGGGAGTTCATATCTTAACAGTAACATATAAAACAATTAGAAAGAGTAAAGGAAATATCAATCATGGTCACGGGTAAGATGTGAACTCCCTTTACCTGATCATTTTGGTCTTAAGTAGGGACTTCCCAAAACTAGTGAACTCAAGAGTTACTCAGAAAAGTAATTTTACTCAAGTAAATTTCCACCTCTGGTTGTAGGCTACAGGCATCACACCTACTTATCTGAATGCACTAACTCAAAGTTGCGATGAATAGGAACATAGGCTTAAATTATTAAATTGTACAAGCGTGTCAAAAATGTTTTCCCCATGTCAGGTTATTCGGTGTGCTGTGACTCTCACATCACATTGATTGCTGTACTGTATTTACAGTGCCTTGCGAAAGTATTCGGCCCCCTTGAACTTTTCGACCTTTTTCCATATTTCAGGCTTCAAACATAAAGATATGAAACTATATTTTTTTGTGAAGAATCAACAACAAGTGGGACACGATCATGAAGTGGAATGAAATTTATTGGATGGATATTTCAAACTTTTTTAACAAATAAAAAACTGAAAAATTGGGCGTGCAACTATCTCTGTTTGAGTACTATTAGTAAGAATCATACTATGGAGAGTGTCAATGTAAACAGACACTAAATATAATATGCCCCTACTAGCATCCTGCAAAGTGAGAAGCAGTTCAAGATTGGTGGTTGTTAGGGAAAGTGCTTTGCAAATGATAGAGACTGACTCAATGGTTATTTGGTGCATGAACCGAAGTTTTACACAAAGTATATAATCTTACGACCACTACAGTGGAACAGGGGCAGGCTTGAACAATTGGAAAGCTATCTCCAGTAATGTTGAGGCTAAAGTCAGCAGTGAGATCCTGGCCAGCCAACGGTCCAGTCCAGGAGTCCCCCGTTCATCAGAGGAGAAGAGCTGAATCATAATATTGGAGATTCATATTTGCCAGACCAGCAAGTATTTGACAGCAAGAGTAGCAAAGGAGCAGTGTGCCTGCCTGGCAAGCTGCAAGGCTTTCATTACCCAGAGTGGCTTTTAGAATAGAGTTCCACCACCATGTTGAAAGGTTTCAGATGAAATAGCATCAAATATGCAAAATGGTCTGATAAACATGCAGGGATTTTCATTTTCCCAAATGCTTATATAGCTGTGCTACACTGTAATCTCAAATCAGTGCCCGCTGTAATTTATTAACAAAAGTACACCAGAAAATAAAAAATACATACAAGGCAGCTTGGTCCACCATTTTGATGCATCTCAAACCAAGCTAAATATTTCTACATATTTTTACATTTCTTTTCGGGGTGGGTAATTAGGCCTGGTCATTAAAGCATCTGACTAGTGTCTGAAATGTCCCTGATCCTAAACCTAATCCCAACCCCCCTAAACCTAATCCCCCCTAAACCTACCGCCAAGGTAAATATTCTGTCACTGAGCAAGACATTAGAGGAACACAGACATTACTCTTATGATTCTGTATTAACCACACCTATGAGATTAACATTTACATTACATTTGAGTAATTTAGTACAGTGGTTCTCAAACCTGTCCTGGGGACCCCCGGCCATCTCACAGTTCTGTTGTAGCCCTGAAGTAGCTCACCTGATTTCAGCAGCCATTGGCTTGATAATTATTTAACAAGTCAGGTGTGCTAACGCTGGGAAACGTCTTGGAATGGCTTGGTATCCCAAGGAGAGGTTTGAGAACCATTAATTTAGCTGATGCTCTTATCCAAATTCAGGCACAGTCGGGAATCGAACCAGCAAATTTCCGACCTCAAATCTGACTCCCCTTGATGAGAAGAGTCATTACACTTGTCAATATCTTCACCAAACATGTTTTCAAATTACAACACTGAAAATAACAATATTATATGTAAAACTGAAACCTATTCAATCACAACGTCACTCCTCTTTTATTTGCTTTGTCGAGACATGAACAAGTGCCTGAGTGATGCTACAACAGTGCCTGTGCAGGTAACACTTAATTACCAACTGGATTACAGTTCTGCTCCACCAGTGATGACAGCTCGGATTAATGACACATGAAAAGCAATCTCCCCACCCTGAGAAGACTGAGCCACAAGGGCACACTCAGCTCCACACATAATAAACATCCCATAATCGGGAGTGCTCGCCTCACTGGCCCGCGGATGCAGCCGGGGCTGTAAATCTGTAAAACTTTACTTCTACAGGTTTGTGTCTGTTCTCTGGGCACCTGGCCGGTCTTTAGACCACTGCTGCAATGTGCTGTGGTGACGTCCTGCTTGTTATATTGAACTGGAGATACCTGGAAACATGAAATTTACAGAAATAATTAGCCCTTCTTTTGTGCAGTGTTCTACAAAGGAATGTATCCATTGTGTGATTTTGGAACTAAAAAAAAACGTAGTATTTAGATACCATTAGATTTTTTACGGAATTACTAACAGACAAATATAATAACGGCAATACTAGTTTTTGTGTTTTTATTGTGTACCTGAGACATTACAAGAAACTCAGACTAGGTGTAGCTTACTATCATAGCACTAGTGACACGCTAGCCAACTACTCCAGGATCACTTTAGACCCCTAAAAAATTGTTGGGTAAAGTTACTTTTACAGTTACTTTTTAGTTACTTGTTGAGTTCACAAGTTTTGGGAAGTCCCTAATTAAAGGTACAATATTTAATATCAATCAAAACAATAACAAAATACATACTTTGCATTAAAAGCAAACATCACTATACATATATTATATTTCTTAGTTGTGTACTTACATTATCCTAAATGTTTCCACTAACTTTCAAATCCAGAGAAATGTGTAATATAATTTGAAGACGTTTCATTTTGTCGCACGTAAATGGCGTCATATAACCTGTGACTGCTCTAGTTGTTGTAAGTTCCAGGGAGCCGCCAAACATAACGTGAATAAAGATATAATTTTTTTAACAATATATTACTTTGTTAGTGAACATTTTTTTCTGCCGGAGACGCTAGATTGGAAGGTTGTCATTGACGATGATAACAATTCCCATGATCCCACGCAACCTCCTGACGTCATCAAAGTACATCTTTTGCTTTTGTTTTGATTTAGAGCCCCCTGGAGGCCAAAAATTACATATTGCACGTTTAAGACAAAATGATCAGGTAAATTGAGTTAATATCTTAACAGTGACCTATAAAACAAATAGAAAGAGTAAAGAAAATATCAATCATGGTGACCAGTAAGATATGAACTCCATTTACCTGATCATTTTGTCTTATTAGGGACTTCCCAAAACGTGTGAACTCAACAAGTAACTAAAAAGTAACTGCAAAAGTAACTTTACACAACACTGCCCCTAAACACCTCAAAATCGTTGTGCCAGCCATGTTTCTGACACGACAGTCGTAAAAAAATTCCTTCTTCGCCCGTTCTGAAATTCTCAACTTGGCCACCGTTAGTGTCCAAAATTTCGCACAGTGACGTCAATGCAACATTTTCAAAACTATAAACTGTTCTTTTTGAATCGAGTAAATCGAGTCGATTGGACAATAAATCTGGTCAAATAAAGATCAGGAAATTAACAGAACGCCTCTAGCTGTAGTTTTGAAAATATTGCGTTGATGTAACTGTGTAATTCTTGGGAAGTACTGTTTTTAATGACTGTCATGTCGGAAACATGATCGGCACAATGATTTTGAGCTGTTTAGGGGTCTGGAGTGATCCTTAAGATAGTGCCTTAAAAAACACAGAATACTGTATCTCTACAATTTTATGTTTTCTTGGTCATCCTGGTCTTGGTCATGCCCACCTAAATGTGAGTATAAAAGGATACATGACTGTGTAAGGGCAGAGGGACAGGAGGAGTAAGGGGCCGTTGTGATCTGAGTGGTAAGTGGAAAGGGCACGCAGTAATCGCAGTCCTCACTCTGAGTTGGTTATAATGAATAAAATATTGTGTGGGGTATTATTCAGCCAGGAGCAAGGCATGAGCATGTCATCGTTGCGCCTTGTGAGTAATAATGGGCCATTACTGCTGCAGGTTCCTCACAACTGTGATTGTCCTGAAAATGAAGAGGTTGTGAATCTATTCTTTTCCAAATTGTTGAGGGAAAATGCGGGAGCTATTACCGCGCTGCATGCACCATAGAGCTTAACTGTACTGAGACACACTGCTTATACACATAGGAACACACACGCACCATAATGAAAGAATCTTGGAAGAGATGCTTCTATTTCTGGCTGGTTTAAAAATAAAATTAAATTGCATAGAAAAAGTCCTGCTGTTACGCTCTGCTGTACTTTTGTGCTAGTGTTCACAAGGCCAAAACAGCGGGTTAATGATGACTTTTTCATAATTCATCCACAACTGCTTTATCAGCATCGCCGTAGTTACGACTTAATGTTTAAGTTCTGAAACATAAAAGAGGAAGGATGAGGAGAGTCACTGCAGCTAATATTAAAGGCATTAATACTTTAAATTATTTAATCTTAATCAGATGTAAGGTAGATATATTAAAATATGCACGGAAATGCCAAGGTAATATACTCCATTTTCCAACAGCCAGTGATTTGTGATACGTCAAGACAACTGCCAAACAGAGGGGGTTTTAGGTAAGATAAATTGATAGTTATACTTGTGCACAACTGCAGGCAGCAAAAAACACATGAAGATGCTGACAAAGTCAAAGATTCAATTTAATTCTGTCAAATTAGATATAATTAAATTTGAATTAATTTGATTAATCAATGTGAATGCAAATCCGGGGCATGTTACGTTTGCAAGACAATGTCACCTGGTCGAGTAAGGCTTTGATTAGCCGTTTCACAAAGTTAGCAGGTATGTTGTCAATAATTCAAGCAAGGACAGACAGCGAGCTGCGTTAGCAGAAGTGGAAGCACCAAAAGTCACATCTCTGTTTTTCTTTGTGTGTCTTTCTCTTTCTTATACCTCCCAACCAGGAGATCTAAACTCTTATCTTCTCACGCTTTGACAGTAATGAGTCTGTGCCACCAGCAGGAGCACATAAAGACAGCAAAGGCTTCGCCCTGATGGTCACCATAAAAGACCTGCAAGTCCTTCAAGTGTGTTAACCTCCTCAGGGCTGCTGTCCCAGATGGGATCTTCAGCTGCCTCATCAGAACATGTGCAGACCAGCTAGCGGGAGTGCTTATCGACATCTTCATCCTCTCACTGGCCCGGGCTGGTATCCCCTTCTGCTTCGAAAGACCCCTCATCATTCCAGCTCCGAAGAACGTTTGAATGACTGCTGACCTGTAGTACTCACTCCTGTCATCATGACATTCTTATAAAAGCTAGTCTGAAATCAGATCATCTTTTCCCTCCCCAACACACTAGACCCTCTCCAAGTCACCTACCGCCCCAACAGATCCATTGATGATACCATCGCCATTGTACTGTACACCATGCTTACCCAACTGGATAAAAGGAATGTATATTTGAGTATGCAGTTTATCGACTACAGCTTGGCCTTCAACACAATAGTGCCATCCTTGCTCAACACAAAGCGTTTGGGTCTGGTTGGCAACATCATCCCATATACAATGATTCTTAACAAAGTGACTCATCTTACTCTATTAATCCCTGTATATCCATGATTATGTGGCCACACCCAGCTCCAAAATCCATTATCGAGTTCGCTGATGATATTAGGGGTGCAGATAGTTCAGTGGTTAGGGAGTTTGACTTATAGTCAGAAGGTTGCCAGTTCAATTCCCAACTGTGCCATATTGTTGTGTTCTTGGGCAAGGCACTTTACCCTATAGGGTAAAAATAAATAATAATAATTTATTATTAAATAATAATAATTTTGCACGCCCAATTTTTCAGTTTTTTATTTGTTAAAAAAGTTTGAAATATTCAATAAATTTCGTTCCACTTCATGATTGTGTCCCACTTGTTGTTGATTATTCACAAAAAAATACAGTTTCATATCTTTATGTTTGAAGCCTGAAATGTGGCAAAAGGTCGAAAAGTTCAAGGGGGCCGAATACTTTCCCAAGGCACTGTCCATTACATTAATTGTACTATTTGAGTTTGAGAGTATTCCCTCTTATAAGAAGTAGAACACGTTACTATGTTTGAACTTTAAGGGACTTTTATGTTTGAATAATAAAATTCACATACCAAATAAAATGTTCCAGAAATATCTTTCGAATGCAAGCAACAAGCCAACACCATTCAGAGAAGTTCTGGGATGTAAATGCAAAATAAACAAGGCAACCATTGTCTTCATACAAAAAATTCTCAGTGCTTTCTGGGCACTCATCAGGTCAATTTTCTTGTTCAAAATACAAGGTAACGTCATGATGTGTTTGTGATAGACTCTTTTACTGGGTTTCATTAGTTTGTTGCAAAGAGCTGAACCTGGGGAGCTTTCAGTTCACAACAAGAGAACTGCTATGCCACAGGCTTCTCAGCATAGTCTTGGTTTAGATATGGAGGCTCTTTTAACATGGGTGTTTGTACTCAGGGAATAAAGCACACGCTTTATCATAACTATTTATAGAAATACTTATCAGCTGAAAACATTCTAACTAGGATAATGTATTCCATGTACACTGATCACATCAGTAGATGAAACTTAAATCAGAGACAGTGGAGTAAGCGAGACCTCTGACTTTTTTTTTGATTCAATGAACGTGAATGAGCTAATTCGATTAAAATCAGATGCCATCGCAGCTATTGGAGCAACACGTCAAGTGTACTGAGTAGACTATAATGACTGACTAACAAACCATCTTTGTTGTAGAGTGACACACCCACACTCAAAGTTAATTGAAGCTAAATTAAATGCACAGATACCGATAGCTCAATCAGCTAGATATGCAGCCTTATATGCAGCCTTATTGAATTAAAAATAATAACTATGGCTCTGGTTTCCAAGAATCTGTTTCAGGCATTAGAATGTGTTGAAAGTTTGAAGACGGGGGGCTTCCGTCCGGACCACCCCCCATTCATCATTACACACTTTGAGCCCTCTCAGTTAAAACTGAGTTCACAGAAATTGGCAGAAAGGAATCAAGTGTGAAAACCACCTAAGGTGACTTGAAGCACCCTCTGCTCACACACTCTCGGATCTAAGGCATGCTGTGTGAAAAATCTCACCGCCTTCCTTTCCAGATGAACAGAGAGCCATCTGACCTTCTTCTCTAAGTGATAATCTAATGATGTTGGGGTTCGTCTCCTCATACGTTCACGTACAACTTGAATCTGAGTGTTTTTTTGATGCATGAAAAGGCTTCAGATGGATTTCCTTCTAGAAAGGAAACAGAGTTGTGTTATTGTTGAGGCACAAACCATTTGTTTGGTACATTTTATATTTTCACCTTGGATAAGCGGGTTGTGTAATTATGACAAATTGGACAGAATGCACATTCTGTGATGAATATGCTTTGTTTAAACAGGTGGCCTAATACTGATATTTGTTTTTATCCTTTTTTTATGAACAATAGCAGACCTGGATTAAAAAATATTTGCTTTTGAGTGTCTGTATTTACATTTGAGTATTTTAAAATACTCCCAAATATACAGCCTAAATAAATTAATATGGAGTTTATATGTACTTTACTTTAACACTTTTATACTGTTATATTATACTGCATTTTGCCCATCACGGCTTGTTTATTTCGTTCAAGTGTGTTTTAGTTGTATTAAGGTACCGTTTGCTTTCAGTATAGCCCTTTACATTTGTCTCTCCTTCACTCCCACACATGGAAAAGTATTACACACCCAGTGATATCTTTGTGTTTTGAAAGAAACTGATACATTCACCAAGGAGGCATTCAATTGAACAGAAAATAATCAAAACATAATTAGTCACAGATGAGTAAACGATTTCATCTGCAAAAAATTTGGCATTGCCAAATAAATTTAATAATTAATTATGAACCAGTCATTTCCAACATTGATAGACATTTCAAGTTAATGCCACCTTGGTGAATGAAGAAAGCAATTTAGGCCCAAAACGTGAACACTTCTGGTTGATTCCAAATTTTTAACATTAGTGTGTATATATAAAAAATGTAATTCCAAACATTACACCATTTTAAAATGTGTGCAATGGTCCTTTAATAAGCCTAAACAAACACCTGAAAAAAACAATGCTTTTGCACACCACATTTGTTCACAACTACATTAAAGAAAAGCATCAAGGACTATCTTCTTGCGTGACAAAGCTAGTGTGATGCAGTATTTTTTAATGTGCCCCAGCGCTGGTAAATCATGCATCTACCCTCTCTCATTTTAACACACTGCTCTCAAAACAGTTGCAACTTAAGAGGACAGCTCTGAGCATCGTCTCTCTCCCCAAAGCCCCGCAGAATAAGCACTGAGACTGGTGTTGCTGCTCCCCTCTTCTCCCCCGACTGGCTGCACACTCCAACAGAGCTGATCCACTCTGACACACCTGACCTTTCTTGGGCCGCATGGCTGAGCTGGCTCGCTTCGTGCTGTACCTGCCTGAAAAGGCCATGCAGTGCCAGCCATTCAGGCCCTGCTGCTCCATGCTCGTCACCCTGCCCCCGTCCCACCTCAGCCCCCTCACTTGCAGCCATCTCGGGCCTGGCAGGGTGAGCTGCCCTCCACACTAACCCTGGACAGCCGCTCAGTCTGAAGAGCTCTCAACCACAAAAGAAAACAAGGCCCGCACTATTGGAAATATGGCAGTGAAATATGAACCTGCAGGTGGGTCGATGTGAGTAATCACTTTGTTTCTAAAAACGTAGACATGTAACATGTACTATATAGATTTTTTTTATGGGCTAATGAATATGCATCCCATTCTATGCTGCTACTATTAAGGGTGTCACATTAAACATATCTCACTTTTTTAAATATGTCAATCATTAAAAGCTCCCTTCAAACGATTAACATTAGCACGTCAGAGCGTATCACTAAATTTGAGAGCCAGACAATGATGAGCCAACATAGGATTCTTCATAATTTTCTGCCTGTGCCATCACTTCAGTCAAATGAAGTTTATGGAAACTATCTGTAGTTATTATCATGACCTCTTATGTTAATTTTTTTAACTCTACAAAGTTTATTGTAGGTACCGGTAGTATATGGCATGTTTTGGTTTTTCATTTAAAAGTAAATGTTAGCCTATTGGACGACCTGATTGAATTAGTTCTATAGTTTTACATCTTATCGCTACAGTTGTTTTTTGAGCTGCAGTCACAAGGTTTCCGCTGGAATGAGATGTGGAGAGAGCAACACTTTCAGTTGTTTTCTCCCACCTAGATAGAGATAAAACAAAACTAATATGTTTGTTTTCCCCTTTTAGCTCTGCTTTTTGTTCACTGCCTATCCTTTATTTTAAATTTGTTTGCTACTTCTGAGACAAGGTTAATTGACACCCAGGTTGGGTGGCTTATTGAAACGTTTTTCCACATTGTTGACTGCATTTAGTGGACACCCCTACGTTTTATTAAAAAAAAACATTGAAAATCTCTAGTTTTGCAATCTATGTTTTTCCTTTGTTAGATCCCTTCTTTTCTGAGCCACAATCCTTCAGGTGATTTATTAGGAAATACAAAAACATTGGGAGCCCATCCAGGATAGTTTTTTTCCCCATGAGTGTTGTTGCTTTAATCAACTGCTCTGAAGATCTACTGTGCCCACGCATTTGTTTTAAAAAAAAACAACAGAAGAGTGAATTTCAATGAAAATATAAAATGAAATAGGGGTTGTGTGATTGGTGAAATCATTTTGAAAGTTGCAGAATCACACAGGCATGTAAAAAAGACAACAAACCATTAAAAAACATGGATTTGAAAGCTTTTCAGTAAAGGCCCACTCTGAAAATAGTAGACCGACATTCCAAAGCCAATCTGATTGACATTGCAAAGCGTTTTGTCATCAGCATAGCATCTGCCCAGTCAAAGGCAGTAGTCAAAGAGATGCTTCAGGCTGATTTGTGGAGAAGGAATCCTCCCAGAGACAAAGAGGCTGATGAAAAAGTTACTTAGAAGTGCAACTGAAACTGAGTTAACAGCAGAACTGAAGAAACGAAGATTAGAGTGCAAGCACAAAGAGAGACAAGAAAAACAGAATATGTGCAGCCAGACAATAACAATATAAGATTTCCAATATAAATAGACCTGGAATCATGCCAAATAGAGAAAGAACTGGAGGCACTCCAAAACAAGGCCATTGAACTGAACACCCTCAACAGAGATTGGTCTTATTAAGAACCGACCACTTTTACTATTTCAGTGGCAAGCGATGTCCCGAAATCTGATCATTGCTAATCCAATGCTCTTTTGGGTAAAACTCAGATTTGCTTTAAATCATGATGAGCCCTGAGAGAACCAAATTCTAAATTAACTTAGCTGCTGTTAGCTAATGTCAGAGAATAACTGGGAGGTTACACTAAAGAGCAATTATGCTTACTGTAACTACAGCAGCTTCAACAACAAAAAGTAAGTTAATTCCCCAAAATATTTGTCTCTGCAATGATATATGAAGAGTTGTTCTATTTAAATTGTTTCATTCTAAAATGTAACAATATCTTACAATCACAGTATCAATAATGATGGTCCACAATTTTGCAATGAAACTAGTTTTTTTCTGCCTTGTGCAACCACAAAAGTTCCAAGAATACTGGTAACAAAGTACCTGAAAAAGTATGTTCTGATGCATAACAAAACTGCCATTGAAAAAGTGGCAGTTGACTGTATTTGGCTAAAAGCAAATGCATATTTAGCTCCTTTAACCAATATCTGTTAGCTAGGCTAATTAATAAGCTAGAATAGCTAAATCTACATTTAAGCCCACTGCATAGAATCGCCGAGCCATGTCAATAAGAATTTCTCTGCATAGGATGATGTATGTTGTTCAATGCATATGATAAATAAACCACTTTGACATTGTCTAACACAAAAAGCTAGTTTATTTGTTTCTTTCATCATACCTTTGCTCCCTTTAACTTTGGAGCAATGGATGTCGGAAATCAATTTGCAATTCTCCTTTTAATGAGCTTGGGCACAATGGGTTAAAATATTAAACATTCCGGTCTAATGATGACTAAATCATTATTTTCCTAGATTCTAACTTTAATTGCAGCAACTTCTTCAGGAAATTTGATCGAGTCCAATCGGCTTGCTCAATTGAACAGGCAACCTTCAGATTACGAGTTGGACTCCTTAACCACTGAACCAGTCTGCACATAACCATATGTGCTTGGAGAAGAGTGCATTCTTTGTCCAGCAACCACAGTTAAACCTGCAGGGCCCAACTTACCAGAAGTCACTGGAGTACAACAGGGAAAGACAGCCCTTTCCAACAACCTACTCTTGTTGGTGCTGTGCCAATTAGCACCACCCTCTAA
>JACXGM010000214.1:41250-85732 GCA_016801145.1 Umbra pygmaea
GTGTGTGTGTGTGTGTGTGTGTGTGTGTGTGTGTGTGTGTGTGTGTGTGTGTGTGTGTGGCTACATCACACCTGGTAGATGGTTGTGGTGAAGATGTTTCTGACTAGACAGGATAACATTTTGTCCTCTAGGGAGACTCTGAACATTGTGGCTGGGCAGCATCGCAATCCCTTATGTGCTACATCAATAAGTATGCTATCTTTAGTTGTGCAGGAGAGTGCAGTCTCTTCACACTTGAAATGGATGAAATTCATATGACATATGACTCCTTCCACCTGTCCATAACTTGTACTGTGATGTTCTAGGTCACAAAGACAGCAATTCCTTAGAACACATAGTATGCAATATAATTTCCTGGCAGTGTAAAGGCTCATATAATTGTTATTGCAAGGATGCTCATTTCATTGGTCACATTTAATGGATTGACTAAATCCTTGGTGTCTGATCCTGAACAATGTTACAAAACTTTATGTGGTATTTTAGGTTTCCTTCACATCCACCCAGAGTCTAACGCTATATTTCTCAGATCTCAGAGTGATCTATTGTCACCTGCAACTCTTGCAATCTCCCGTTTAACTGGTCCACCGTGGTCCTATCAATCGGACCTATAAACCATCACTAACTCCACTAAAGCCCCTCTTCAATTACCATTACAGTGGATATTCTGAAATTTAAGGTTTTCCTCTCAAGCGCTTATTCTTTCTCATTCTTTCTTCACGCACGCACGCACGCACGCACACACACGCGCGCGCACACACACGCACACACGAGAGAGAGAATAAATGTCATACAGTACCTTTTGTTCTGTTGTGATTTCTTTTTGTCCATAATGGCAGGTACACAGTTGGTGAGTTCTGTCCAGTCGGCATGTAAACCACAGCTCCAGCCCGTAGAGAAACGAGAGAACAGCCAGGATTCTTCTTTCCCTGGTCGGTGGCATGTGCATTTCTTCTGCCCTGGTTTGCAGTCGCATGGTTGCTCCAAACGGATATTCCTAACTAAGTGCCTACCAAATGTAGTCCCTCCGGTCTTTTGAATATGCAAAAATACTATCACATCGTCTCCTTTGATGTTAAAATCAACCTGCCGCTGGAGGTCTCGTTCAGAAAAGTTGAATTTTGACGTCGATTTGGGGGGACTCTCATCCTCCAATTCTGTATAAATGTCCTCGTTTGTCCGATATTGGGTAGAAAGTAAACTGACCCCTCTTAAATTTTCCCCAGTCTTAAAGTGGCAAGAGTTGCTACCAGCTGGACAGATATATTGATAGCCTATCATTACAAAAAGAACAGCTAAAATTGGAACTAAAATCAGTTTATTGGATTTATCATCCATCATAACAAGATGTGTTCATGCTATTAAATGTGAATTATTACACATAATCCCTTGAGTAGACTAGTTGATTATTAATGCATCATTATAATGAATATGGCTCTTCAAAATGCCACATGTTGATCTGGACAAGATTTCGTTATTTATTTATTTTACTATCAAAAGGCATATTCTGGTATAATCCACGTATAGCCTACCTTTAATGATACTGCAGTCATATCACCAAGTGAAAATCTTTGAAAAAGACAGGCTGTAAAATCATTAAATATTCCATTTACTTATCCCCTTGGTTGTCCAACTTTAAAGACGATCTTCCAGTGTTCCACAACGACATCCCCCGTGCTTAGACATCAAGTGGAAACCAGCCATTCAAAATGTTTCATTCGACTTCCGCAAAATTAAAACTTTACATCTCGCAAAACATCTGGTTCAGTTCATACCACAAACGTGCATGTATGGTAGGCTATCAGAGTATTGTCGGGTTTTATCCGCATTTGCAAGACGTATCCTACTGTACGAGATGAAGGAATGAATCGACTGCGCTCCGACTACAGTGGGATGGGTCCTGAAGCATCCTCACATATCGCGCGGTTTATTTGTTTAAATATTGTAGACTAGGCTGGTTACATATTCTGCATTCAGTGCCCATCTTACGCACTGCTCCTGGTCACATCCTATTCACTCTGTGGAGCCAAATAAGAAAGTATCAAGATGTTGACCCACGGAATGTCTCGTCTACATTCGTTTGTGTCGTATCACTCACATGGGATTGACAATCTAAAGGCAATGTTCGTAATCGAAACAGAAAACGGACAATGTTAGTTTAGGGCTGTGCGATTGTGAGTTTAATGCTGGGCAATCTGGCAATGGATAATATTATACAGAGACATTTCAACCAATGGCACTTTAAGGTTTGAAACGAAAGCCAATGGCGATAGAATAATACAATTAAAAACAACATTCCAATATTGTTAGCCAATCGTAATGAAGAGGCTATCATGTCCAATACTGATGTTTCATATTGACATACGCTTTAAAGAATGCCAAAATAAATATAAACTCAATCATAAAGAAATTAGAATATGTTGTGTATTATTTGTATTTGAAGAAGTAGGATACAGTTTAAAAGGTCAGTGTCTATGAAAGAAATCCGTTACTTCTGTTCAGCACCATGGACAGAACCCAGTAGCCTATCAAGTCAATAGAATAGCCTGTCGTAAACTGTTGACACTGTGGGGTCTGTCCTTGGTGATTAAACCGGAATTTAGGATGATAATTCCCACCAATAACATTTCATGTGAATGGCTTATTTAATTGTGAATACAATGTCCAATATACAGTAGCTAGCTACTTTGTTTGGGAATATTTCTATTTGCGGTTTTTCTGTGATAACATAAAATGTTAGATTCCATCTCAAAAAGACGTCAGAAACAAATTGCCTTCTTTATCTGTGGTTGAGTAATCCAATTACGGGAAGTAACTATGATGATAAAATAATATGAATCCAGGAACACTTGGGTATCTTTTTGAATCACTTTAGTAAATCTTGGTCGTTTAATCATTAGTCTGTTCTTTAATAATACGAAATTCAATTGGGATTTCACACGTATTCACAGTAGACTAGCCTGACACAAAAACCCTATCAGTATTTGACTAGGCTATGGATAAAACCCAAATTACAACCCTACCTTCCTCTCCGTCCCCCATTTGCACGTCAAGCTCGCCCCAATTGTCCCATGGGACGGAGTGTGAATTATCAAAGTGTTTCCAAAACACTTCAGTTCTTAGTTCTAATTTCTAATTGTACTCATCTGGTGCCCCAGGTCTAACTTGCATTGGAAAGAAATAGCCTACCTTCTCCTGATGTAGAGGCTATAAGTAGAACCTCAGTTTGCCATTTTATTGCTAAATGGAACCCACCTCTTTGGTGCTTTCACTAACCTCTACAATTTACATCCCAAAGCTGGAGAGTAAAAATGACCGAGAGGGGCTAATTACCAAGTGGCTTTTTCAGAGAGGGCACAATATGCATCGAAGTTGAAACACATTAGGGATTACCATTTATTTTAGCAATTTCACACACAAAAATGACACGTGCATTTATGATAATAGATCGTAAATCTATCTATAAAGACGAAACAACTTAAAAATGAAATGTCTAACAGAGGTATAAGCTTTCTTAAACACTGTTTTTTAAAGTTTGGTTATGATCGTTTAATTATGTAGAAGTGGAACATACATTGCATAATTTCAGTCATGAGTGTGACCCACTGACAATTTGCCCCCGAACAGAAGTGATGCGTTTATTGACCGTCTACACACTCTATGGAAGTCACCCTCGCAGTGTCGTCAGCAACATGTGACAATGGAGAGCACCCCAATTAATCGTAGCAGGCCTGGGGCTGGTTTGAGATACCAAAAGTCTTGACATCTTATCGGGACTGGTGCTGCTGGTGCTGTTGCAGCACAGCATTTTCTGAAACTGCTCCTTAAACCCGTTGAACGTGCGGACATTCCAATATGTAGGTGGCCTTGACATTGCCTGTTCAAAATGTTGTCACCAAAACGAGCTTTTCTTAACTAACTACGGCCACGCAGGCTTATGCTTTTTATTTAGTGATAAATATAAAGAATACACAATTACATTCATTTATTTAACTTTTAATTTTAATGAGTGTTTAAAATTAAACAGAACAACTCATCATACGAAGGACCTCTCAATGGCAGCGGCCAGCAGCATTACCGGGGTAAGGAATATTTAAGCTTTGGAAATGTTAAATAGTGGATGTTTTAAGTTTCCTTTGAGATCTATACAATTACAGTCTGGTCGTAGCTCATAAACCGACATTAAATATTGTGTTGCATGAATTAATTTTCATCTATAACATGATGTATGTGGACCTAGGGTTAAGGAAACGTTAGGCTATAATTTACTTTCCTGACTAATAGAGGCATTCTCACATTAAACAATTTTCCACATCTGTAATCGTATGGCACGCTATTTAATCATCGGTTTATCTGAACTACCTGACCATCCCGTTCACATTCACATGTTTTTATGGTGCCTTTAACTGCCCTTAATAACTGCTTGCCAAAGCTACGTGGCACATTGAGACAACACTACATACTCACATTTGACGTCTATAAAAATAGGTTATCGATTACATTGAATTTCTGTAACCCACGTTGATGGCGGCACATGCCAATCTTCTCCATCGTGTCTGTAGAGGATGGTAAAAGGCTTGTTGTTGTCGCTGCTCCTGTTGAATGTCCAGTATGCCCAATCCACATCCAAAGGCGTCTCTGCCAGTTTGAAAGCCAAGTGGAGCATGACACCTTTCCTCTTGGAGACAAGGTAAAGTACAATGAAAAAAAGTTGGATTGCAAAAATTAACGTCTCCGGGAAAACATATCCTGCTTCACATTTCTCTCCTGGTTACAAGCTAGTGGCATAGGCATATCCGTTTTGTAAACAGTAAGCTATACTACCCACATCTGAATAGGCTTTCATCCAATCCTCTGTTGACTGTAAGTTAAGCCTTTGTAGATAGAAAACACGAATTGGAACTATTTGTTTAACTTTGTAATTTAAAAAAGATACTAATGTACAGCACTCAACATAAATGAGTACACCCCAACAGATATCTCAGAAAATCCATCTGTCTCTCTTCAGAATTAATACTTTCCATGGGATCCTATACAATAAATTCTTCCCGCAAATAGATTTGTCACTACAAAAATTAGATTTGTCACCACAAACTGACAAAATTGAATGTTTATTAACAAAGTGTTTTAAGACTGAGTACACCCCAATGAAGCTTTTAGGAATTAAACTTGGTAAAATGCAAATTCACTGGAATTCAATTTTAACCAATCATCACACAGGTTGCTGCAAGATAACTGACAATTAAAGGTGATATTTAACCTATACCAACTCCTCCCAGTCAATGCTCACATTTATGGAACCACATGGAAGCGAAATGTCTTGAGAAAGAAAGTAATTGATTTAGAAAAAAAAGGTCAGGGCTATTAAGACAATTAGGAAAGCATTTATAATCAGTTGGAATACAGCACAAAAAGTTATTCAAAAATTAAAAAAGAATGGAGTTGTGACAAGCATTCTGAGACGTCCAGGCCGTCCATGGAAGCTAATGCTGCGTTCGTTTATCTTTCGTTCGTTTAGCTCGGAACGTTGTCTAGCAATGCGCACCACATGCCCCCTTTTCCTCAGACATCCGACTTTCCCACTCGGAGAACTCAGAGGTGACCGAGCAGGAATTCCGAGCAAGAATTCCGAGCAGGAATTCCGAGCAGGAATTCCGAGCAGGAATTCCGAGCAGGAATTCCGAGCAGGAATTCCGAGCAGGAATACAAGATGGCTGCGCCCTGTGACTTGTAAACATGAATTGTTTTTATCGTTTTTGGACCGCTTTGGTTATTTAAATGACACTTTTAATCACTCGTATTACTGAAATACGTTACTGCGCCCATATCACTGCCTGTTGGTATGGGAATCGGTCTTGTTGTGAGTGAAATATTGAAAAAAATACTTATTTTAAACCGGTGTTGCTAAACGTGGCTAGCGTTGTAACATAAGAAACTAAAACATGAAATAAATCGAACATTTTAGAAGTTCAAATGGCTGCGTTTTGATATGGTGGGGTAATGGTCATAATCATAATAAAAAAAATAATTTAACACCTTGAGATGAGTGTTTTGTCCTAAGAAGAGTTGAGGAAAATCGTCATGCTAGTTCATCACAGTTAGCTAAAGCTGTAGAAAACCAAACTGGTGCGACTGTTTCACATGACACAATACGACGTATGTGGCATGCGATGATGTCTTCCACAAAGGAAGCCACTGTTAAAGCCCATGCACAAAAAACCTGTTTAGCATTTTCCAAGGCCCATATTGACAAAAGCGAAGAATATTGGGACTCCATACTTTGGTCAGATGAGACAAAGTTAATCTGTTTAAAATGGATGGCACCCAAACTGTATGGCATTGCAAGGGGGAAGAGTACAATGAAAAATGCATGGTACCCACTACCTACAGTAAACCATGGCGGTGGCAGTGTTCTTCTGTGGGGTTGAGTGCTGCAGGTGTCGGGAAATTGCACTTCATTGAGAGCATCATGAATTCACAGATGTACTGTACTACGAAATACTGGAAGAGAATATGCCACAATCTCTCCACACTTAGGGTTGCCGTGCACTCTTTCAACATGATGATGACCCGAAATTTTAATCCAGGGCCACTGCTGCATTTCTAAAGAAGAACAGGATGATAGTGATTCAGTGGCCAAGTATGTCACCTGACCTCAACCCAATAGATCACCTATGGGGAGTTCTGAAAAGAGAGGTTGAGCATCATTCTACATCCAGCATCCAGGCTCTGAAAGAGCTCGTTCTCCAAGAATGGAGAAAGTTAGACGTGGCAGTATTTTACCAACTTGTTCACTTCTTGTCCTGAACAGTTGGTGCTGTCCTTAAAAATCATGGAGGCCATAAAAAATATTAGATTTGTTAGAATTTGTTGTAGGGTGTACTAATTTTTGTGACACCTCATTTGCATATCGGTGATCAACCTTTTATGTTAAAAAAGAAATGTTAAACAGAGTTCTGTTTTAACTAATTGTTCTGGCATTCACTGAGAAATAGATACAATTCTTAATTTACAAAGGGGTTGTACTCATTTACACTGAGTAATGTACAATTGGTAGTAAACAGTTTTAAGACATATACCGCAACGTAATGTAACACATTGCAGTTCTTCAGTAATGTAGATTATACACTTCTTTTGGTACCTGCGTTTTATATTTCCATGTCTTTTGTTTAGTGAGTTTATTGCTGAGGATGGAAATGATAAATTCTGGCACTTTGTTGACACCGTGAAGGAGTTAACCATTTACAAAAATGGAGGTATGTGGACACCTTTTTTGACATGTTATACATTATGTTAATTTAATGTTACCCAATATGTAAGCTTTTTATTTTGGATCTAAATCTGTTGTATCTTTTTTGGCTTTACAGGCAGTGTCTAGTCATTTTATCGTAGATGGAAAACATTAAAAAGCTGTGTCCATGTGAAAGTCTAGTATTGTGAATGTACAGTACTATTTTAGACACACAAAAAGCTAGTTGTAAATGCTTATTTTTTGTCTTCTGCATTAGTGTATCAGTAGAAAATAGACATTTCTAGATTTCCAAACAGTCATTTGCCAAAAAATGCAATGTTACAGAGAATTACTTGTATTTTGTGAAAGAAATCAACATAATTTAATAGACCACTTTCCAGATGAAAACCTGATTACCTTGCAGGTAAATAGTCCAGTGCAAGATGAAACCATAGAAATGGAATGAATAGAAACACAATTGAACTGTTTTGCTTGGTCATTTGATTAGTACACAAGAAAATGGCCACTGTTGTTAGTTGTCATGGGTAAAGTGTGTCGTACTCATTATTTTTTCCCGTTAGCTATCTCAAAGTTATATTTAGCTAGTTATCTGGCAAGATTATTTAGAGGCTTAGACCCGGAAGTTGAAACAACCCTCGCTGGATTCTGATGCTACCTTGCTATCACCTTATGTTACCATTCCAATCATTTTAGGGGTCACTTTGACAGTGAATAAATTTACATCCAAAGTGTTTAAAGACTCCATTTGTCCACTGTTTATGGACAATGTATAAAAAGCTCCATTACCTTGTACCTCACCTTATGGCCCCGTAGCAGCGGTTTTTGTGAAAATAGGCTAACTATTGTGTCATCACCACGCGACTTACTGTCACACAGTAGAGATATTACCTTAAAGCCCAGGAGAAGCTTTCAGGCAATCGGGGATGTGGAGGCATACTGTCAAAATTACAAAATAATCATCAGAATTCTTACCAAAAGTTGCTCTTGCTCCTACCCTCATGGACAACTCCTACTCACACTCTCCTTTCTCTGCAAGAGGCAAGATTCATAATTATTCAGATTTCTCTTGTCAAACCTACGGGAAGTATTACAACGTTTTGACATGTTGCTCACGTCAAATCTACGTCATCACGCTCAGCTTAAGGCTGCACAGTACGCTTGGCTATCACCGAAAAGTGCTTCTAATTGGCTTCACTTGCTCTCCATAGGAATAAATGGTGTCTGTTCATCCATCCATATACTGTCACTGGTTAGAGCCCGAATGGTACACAGAAAAATGGCTGCCGCTCTGACCATTCTGCTGCATTGATGTGAATTGGAATGGCATTTCTAATCATTCCATTTCTATGGTTGAAACAAAGATAACAAAGATAACAAACAGATGCTAATGATCAATGACATCATTAGTTGATAGAATGAAACTAATGAATTGAAACATGTGTAGAAGTACTTCAACTGAAAAGGTCAGTTAAGTGTTTTTTTAAATTAAATTAAATTTACTGCTCTGTATAGTATTAGTTTTATATATGAGACTACTTTTATATTAGTTTTGTACTATTTTAATATTTAAAGCTTTATTTGGATTGTGAGGCTTATTATTTGCAAATAAATTTTACAAAAATTACTTTACAGAGTCTGTGCGCTCCTATTATAACTTGGTCATCAAGAAGGCAGGGCAATTTCTGACAGAACTTCAGGTCAATCTCCTAAAATTTGCCCTATCCTTGAGGTCCTACTCACCAGCTGTCCATGCATCCCAAAAGGTAAGCCTTGAAATGTATGCTGTCTAGATGAACATTTTTGCACTTTTCAGAAGTTTTTAAATGAATTAAGTAATAAACAATGAATTTTCCCTCCAGGGTTTAGCAGATATGTTTATGATATCTGCGGGCCAAAATGGTACATTTTCCTCAAGCAGTTATGCAATTTTGCCTGGCAACATGCAATTATTTTGGCCTATTTGTTACATAATCTTGCTGATGAGAGAACTATTTTGTATATGGCTTGATTTAACAAAAGTGCTTCAAATGTGCAGTTCATTGGTTGAAATTGCAAGCCTTACTTGTATATTGCAGAGATTAGATTAGTTTTACCTTTACCAGGCAGGTTGACAAATTCTCATTTGCAGCAACAACCTGGGTGGAAATAAGGGGAGGGAAGGGGATGACTGAGCCAATTGAAAGCTTGGTATGATTAGGTTGCCATGAAGGTATGAGGGCCAGATTGGAAATTAGTCCGACACCAGAGTTAACACCCCTAATCTTACGATAAGTGCAACAGAGGCTAAGCCAAGGCAGGGCCTCGTTAGTTCTGACACAGAGGTTAGTTCTGGCCCAGCCAATCAGAATGGCTTCAAGTTTAAGTTAGCTGTTTGCACGGAGGCTGTTGGCTAGAGTGGAGGCGCGAGAAATCCGAACTGGATTCGCTGATTGAAGCGGTTACGAAGGCGGAAGAGCGGTCAGAGGCATGGCGTACTCATGGGTTTCCACTGCGGAGGACATGGAGCAGGAGCTGGCGGAAATTATAGAATTTGATAGAACGGTGCTGGAAAGTAAAAACAAGTTGAATTCTGTGTTGGTGGCAGGTCACGACGGCTGTGCAGGGGGTGAGGTCGGCATGGATGGGAGTTCGGATGGTAGTGTGGGTGTAGCTGGAGGGGCAGTAGGGTTTCAGGAAGCACGGTATGTTAAGAGGAGGAAGAAGCGGGCACAGAAGAATGAGGGTGGTGAGAGTAGTTCGGGAGAGGGTAAAGGGCCGGCACTTGGTGGTGGGGAGCAGGGGTATAAGGTTATTGTGGAGTTTTCGGCCCCGACAGGTAAGCTGTTACACCCGGTGTCACTCACGGCGGCAATTAGGGAACAGGTTGGGAGGGTGGTGGATGCTAGGTGTTTGAGTGGTGGAAGGGTTCTTATTGTGGTGGGTAGTGTGGCTCTGAGGGATAAGTTGCTGAAGTTGGAGGTGTTGAATGGGGGTAAGGTGAAGTGTCTGGTGCCTGGGAGTGCGGTGAAGGTGAGAGCGATGATCACGTGTGTGCCAGAGGATCTGTCAATACAGGAGCTTAAGGACATTGTGTCGGGGGGTTGGTGTTGGAGGCGAGACGGTTGGGCAGTAGGGCGTTGGGGTTAGATAGGATGAGTCCCACGGTGTTGTTGGAGTTTTTTTTAAAGATTAATGTTTGGTTTATAATATCATGTAATTGATGTTGTTATGGTACTGTATGTGCTTTACACTTTACATTGTTCAAGGTGGGGAGATTTTGAGTAGTAGTTGAGTAACTAGGTAGCAACGTGATCTATCGCAGTGGTATAGCAACTTTTTTCTTCACACTAAATGTAAGTCTACTACATAGCTGTGTAGTGTTGTCGAAAAAAATATTTCCGAACCGGGTATCATCAGCGCTGTAAAACAGTAAACTAACCTGATTTATTGTGGCAAGACCCAATGCATTGTGTAATTGTAAGCTACAATTGATTAGTATCCAATACATACTGTCAACAGCATTCATTCTCCCGCCAGACTTGGTTATTAACCTCTTAAGGATCACCCTCTAATTGTCAAATCTCGCCTAAAAAGATACCATACCCAAAGTTAACCTCTTGTTACACTGGACCTGAAGGAAGGGGAAACATATGGTTGATGTTTTTGAAAAGGAAATACTTTTTTTGGAATTGTAAAATTTGTTTAGAATAAATGTACACAATGAATATGGCACAAGATGGAAGAAAATCATTTTTTCCTACATATTTCAAATGCAAATAAAAAGCCCTATTTTGAGATATTGTCATGGAAACACTTCTAATCATGTCCACCAAGGGAGGAAACATATGTCAAAAAATGTTAGCATGTTAGAGTCAACAGCCAAGGAGCTATTGACTATTTTGTAAGAGGACCCCAAGTGTCCAAAGTAATAATTTTCATATAGATAACTGTAAAAACATTATATGGTTTCGATTCTTGGAAAACACACATTCATACAAATGGCATAATATGGTTTAAAATATATATTTTTTACAAAACACAACTAAATTTGTGTACAATAGCAGTAGGAAACAGATTAATGAAAGATATGTAGTTGTGCTCATAAGTGTGCATACCCTGGCAGAAAACCCTGGCAGCATTGATTTTGACAATATGACTGTTCATGCAAAATATTTTACTGTAATGTAAGGATAGTGATCATATTAAGCTATTAATTATTACATAGTTGTTTGACTCCTTTTGTAAAAAACATACTGATACCAGAAATCACCCAAATTGCCCTGATCATAAGTATACATACACGTGAATGTTTGGCCTTGTTACAGACACACAAGGTGACACAGGTTAAAATGGCAATTTAATTTTAATTTCTCACACATGTGGCATTTTAAATTGCAATTAGTGTATAAATAGTCAATGAGTTTGTTAGCTCTCACATGGATCCACTGAGCAGGCTAGATACTGAGCCATGGGAAGCAGAATTAAACTGTCAAAAGACCTGCGTAATAAGGTACTGGAAAGGCATAAAGTTGGAAATGGATATAAAAGATATCCAAAGCCTTGCAAATGCCAGTCAATACTGTTTAATCACACATATTAAGAAGTGGAAGATTCTGGGATCTCTTGGTACCAAGTCAAGGTCAGGTAAACCAAGAAATATTTCAGCCAAAACTGCCAGAAGAATTGTTCGGGATACAAAGAAAAACCCACAAGTAACCTCAGGAGACATACAGACTGCTCTGGAAAAAGACGGTGTGGTTGATTCAAGGAACACAATATGACGGTACTTGAACAAAAATTAGCTGCATGGTAGAGTTGCCATAAAAAAGCCTTTACTGCACCAGTGCCAAAAAAAAGCCTGACTACAATATGCCCGATAACACCTTGACACACCTCAGCTTCTGGCACACTGTAATTTGGAGTGACGAGACCAAAGAAGATCTTTATGGTCACAACCATAGGTGCTATGTTTGGAGGGGGGTCAACAATGTCTTATTGAAAAGAATAACATCCTCACTGTGAAGCATGGTGGCGGATCACTAATGTTTTGTAGGGCTTTGAGCTCTAAATGCATGGGGAACCTTGTGAAACTTGATGGCAAGATGAATGCAGCATGTTATCAAACAATACTGGCAGCCAAAAAAAGGTCTGGGTGCTCAGGGAGTTCAGTCAGATATTTGAAGGTGCTCTTTGGGTTTGAGAATTCAGTTGAGTGTAGAAAAAAGGGAAAACCAAGGCACTCTTCTTCAAAATTAAAAAAGCCTTTATGGCTATATCATGATAGAAAATTAAAATATAAAGAACATAGGGAGAAGCAACCCACGTGTAGCGGCGCAAACAGCCTTCTTCAGGGTGTGCTTCCCAATACAGGCAGATGATTTGCATTCTTCTGCACAAAAGCTGCACAAGGGACACTTGGACTTTCCAGCATGACAATGACCCTAAGCACAAGGCCAAGTTGACCCTCAAGTGGTTACAGCAGAAAAAGGTGAGAGAGGTTCTGGAGTGGCCATCACAGTCTCCTGACCTTAATATAATAGAGCCACTCCGGTGAGATCTTAAACATGCAGTTCATGCAAGATGACCAAAGACTTTGAAAGACCTGGAAGGCATTTTAAAAAGATGAATGGGCAGCTTTACCACCTGCAAGTATTCAAGTCCTCATAGACATCTATAACAAATGACTGACAGCTGTCATTGATGCAAAAGGGAAATACACTTTATTGAGAACTGAGGGTATGCAGACTTTTGAACAGGGGTAATTTCATTATTTTTATAACTGTCAAACAATAAAAATGGTTAATCTTGAATAATCTTATTTCTTTCTGTAGTTAATAGTGATTAATTGCAATTTGACGATGTTCAAATTTGGCCCTGAATAAACAATTTTCAGTTTTAAAATGTATTTAAAAATAAATAGACTTCTGTAAAATATAGGCAATGACTAACTAGGAATTAATTAAATGCAGTCGCTGTTATTTCCAAGTTGGACCATTAAACCAGGTTTTCAAGGAATTTAAATGTTGTGCATCAAATAACCCATGTAAATCTAAATCGAAAGTTTCTGGAATGTGATCCAACAATTCTACCATCTCCTACCACTGTGTTCTTCATTTAATTTATTTATTTATAAGGACAGCGCACATTGATTAACATTACTGTAAATGTGCCAGTGTTAGCCAGCCGGCTAATTTTCAATTGTAGTCCTTTGGCAAGGTGTTAAAAGAACCATCCATTGACTTGGTCAGTTGTTCCCAGATGCCAAGTCAGCAATAAAATACAATTTACCAAAAACACAATAAAAAAACACAAACATGAATATTTACGCTACATCACAGATATACCATAAAACATCAACAGACACTACTAGCAACGGGCAGAATACAAGGTGTGATGTACTACAGACATTATGATCAAGGCAACATGTAGAATCACTATTCTATTAGTCTAAAATATATAAAATTCAACTGTTCTATCTGGAGAGAAGCTGGGTTTGCAGGCATTTTATCTTTTCTGTGTCTATTAGCTCATGTTTACTAGAATGTGGTTCAAATGGGGCGTGGCCAAATTTGAAGGATGTAACATTAAGACCAAATACTTGGTGAATCGTTCCGGATGAAAAAAAACAATGTGCATTAACAGTGATAAAAGAAATTACGGCGTTAAATGAATTGCATTAATTGCATGCGTTAACGCGTTAATTTTGACAGCCTTAATTTTTTTCTTTATTGCCATGTTTTGTTTTATGTTTGTGCCATCTGTTATGACCTACAGTTGAATATGAATCCCATGAGGAAAAAAAGAAATGTTGTGCCTGCTCACTCATGAGCATCTTCAAAAATGTCTATTATCAATTCTCCAGGGGTATGCAAACATTTGAGCACATCTGTACACATGACATTTTTTTTACATTAAAGGAAATTTGCTACATTTGCTACATTTGCTATTGAAGGACCATTTCTGTTTTCCCACAACTAATATGTATTATTTGGATGTATTTCCACATTTATATTGACTACATTTTAGGTCTTTAATTATTATTTGTAATCAGTTATATGTGTTACCAAATCTATGTTTTCATCACATGTATCTGCAGTTGACAGATTATAGCTATACACAACTTTTCCTTCCTTGTATATTAATTTGAACTACCTTAAACAGGGGTTGAACTTAATTAGCCAATAGCAAAAACGACTTGCCCAAAGCAGTTATTTTTTTTGAATGCATGTCTGTATTTTTGGGAAACAATACATCTCTCCCCTGTATCATGTTGAAACCAGGCAATGTACGTATGGTAAAAAAGTACATTTTATTTTTTCTTCTTGTACTCAGGGAGGAATTTTTGTGATTATTACCATGGCACCAAGGCCATTGGACAGGGAATTAAGGCCATCTAGAGAAAATAGCCAACTCAATTGCTTTTAAAAAGCACCAATTCAATTCAATGTTAAGTGCCATCACATTTACAAAAGGGCTTTCAACTAACATTTTGGTCACACACTGGCAGGTAAATAAAAATAATTGATGTATTACCAGTTAGCAATAAAATGTTATACTGCTGCATTTTTTAAAAACTTTTATGTGACTAAGAAATAGAATAGTGAAATAGATTATCTAAAATATCTAAATATTCTCATGCAATTATTCCATCTATATTATTCTCTCTTTCTGACACTGTCACTCATACAATTTTTGCCACTCTCGCGCATGGTAAATAAAACATGATTACTTTGTCCAGGAATAAACATCTGAAATAATGTTTTGATACATTAGTCTAATCAACAAATAAAAAATGTATATGTTTATACTTTAGACTACTATTTTATGAACTATTAACAGCTAATTCAGTCAGAAGAATGCACAGCTGCTAACATTAGCTATCAAGCTCCTACTCCAAATCGGAATAGAGCGCAACAGTGTTTGAGAAAATATGGTAAGAACACACACCGATTTCATTGCAAATAAGACATCACAATTAGCTAATTGCAGATTAATTTGTTTAGCTCAGTCAATGTATTTAAGTTACAATTTATTTTACTTGTTATCTACATTCTACTTGTGCAACTATTTTATTTACAAGCGGACAAGCAGTAATGTCAGTCCCTGTTGAACATACCTCCAAACATCTGATATCCACAGACTGACCCATTGTCACTGATTCCTTCTCAGTGGGTAGCAATAAACATTTTAGGTAAAAAACTACACACCCAGGCTGTTCTTAATAATTAAAAAATGTGTTCAAAGTGTACATGATAACTCACGTTATATTGCATACTGATTTACTCCTCAACACTACAAATTGATTTGGACAAACAAAAACATTTATTCAGCCTTTCTTGTCTTTCTAAATCTCTTGATTACTCTTGAAAATCACAAACTCCCTCAAGACAAATTTTTCCTTCATTAATGTACTAGGCATAGACCTTTTTAATAGGTTATTTTCAAGATAATTAAGTTTGCATGTTAGTTGAGAAGGTATTTTACCAAAGCTAGAAACTGCACAAAGCTGGATTGAATAATCTGTCAGTATCACATTGTTAGTGCGCATTGATTTGATTTTGCTTTATTGAGTTGTTTTATAGTAAATGATGCAGTAGGTGTTTGACAGTGCGGGGTTAAAGGATGCTCTTCTGGTTTCAACAGATTGCCAGTGATGAGCCTCCGCCTGAGGCTTGCCCTGCCTTTGTCTCTGTCCACGGACAACATGGCTGCAACACAAAAGATTTGAAGAAGCTTTTAAAAGCAGCTGCCAACAGGTGTATACACAACACTTGATACTCATCTCCTCAGAGAACCTCCCCGTTCCTTCTGCTAACCTGTTAGCCTCTTAAAAAACTAACAACACAAAGTAACAAAAATACGATTTGAATGTGTTATCTTATAGTTAGCAATAATGCCATATCATTATTGAAAATGTGTTAGTTGATTTTAAAGTGTGCTATTTTCAACAGTTGTATTTTTTTTTACCAGGCCAAAACCATATCTGTACAAGAATGATCACAGATATCCTGGACTCAATAACACAGATATCCCAGTTGTGCTCCTTTATGCTGAGCTCGGCACTAAAAAGTTTGCCACATTCCACAAGGTTCTATCTGAGAGGGCTGCAGAGGGCAAGCTCATCTACGTGCTCCGTCACTTTGTAGCTGTGAGTCGGTTTTTAAGAGTATTTGAGAATCAATACACATTTCTTAAAAATATAACTAGTCCTCAAATTTGTGTACCTTACCAAATGTACTGTATTTATTAACAGAAATGTACTACCACTGTGCTGTTTCTAATCCTCAGTTGGTACATTATATCTCATGAAGGTAGTCTGATTTAGTAAACGAGAAAAATTATATTTGGATTTCAAAGCAGTATTAGACAAATATACGATTGCATGTGTTGGTGTTAAGGCTTGGCATTTCTAATAGATGCTACGCAGTGCATTGGTTTTCACTTTGAGCTCTGCGGAAAGACAGAATGGGAGCAGTGGCCGGAAAGCCATTTCAGCCTTAAGAACAGCATCCACAAGGGCCAAGGTCATCAGGGCTGTACAAAAATGGATTGCATTAGCAGGCAGTGTTCAGCAGGAGAAAAGGATAACCAGAGGAAGTTAGCTGGGGCCTGAGTAACGGATGGCCTGACACTGTGAAAAACAGCGCTAATGTGTTCTTCTCAGAGAAGTTCTACAGAGTTCATTGAGCTACAGAGTAGGCGGAAAGACTGCACATTCAGAGCACCTTATGTCTTTGAGATGCTGAAAACCGTAAGAATCAGAGGGCCATGAAGTTGAAGATTAAATGCTCAGGCCCCTTGCCCTTCTGTGCTGCTGGTTAGTCCATTCACAAGGAAAAAGGTTATAGCTGTTGAAGCCCCAGAAATAAATGTTTTTACATTGAAATATAATAAATGTAGACTTCTGTTTGATTCTACTACAGGATCCAAAGCCCCAAAAGATGCTACTGTCTGGATATGGTGTCGAGTTGGCCATTAAAAGCACTGAATACAAAGCTGTAGATGACACACAAGTGAAAGGTATGTCAAATCTGTTTATGAATATTCTACATTTAAGTAAATTAAACAGACCTTAATTAAATAATGGCACTAACTTTAATTATTTTTTATGAAGGAGCAGTAAACACTGAAGAGGACGATATTGATGAAGTCCAGGGGTTTCTCTTCGGGAAATTGAAGTAAGTTTATGAATTTGTCTGCGCTAAAAGGTTAACAATAGCACATTTTGGTTCATTTTTGTATCGTGCCTTATTCTCTCTCACATAATACTGTATAGTGTTTGATTGTTGGCCAAAGTTAGTCATTCTCTAATTCTGTGTGGGCGAGTTAGAGGTAGAACTGGGGCAACACCACAAGGTTCACTGAGAAAATGAAAACTGTGCACACTTTATCAGACAGTCCAAAACTAAGTTGGAGCGCTTTTGGCCCTCGCACATTTTTCTAAAATGTTTTATTTAATAATTTGTGTAATAAAATTAAATCCTACCAATCCCTTTTTTCTCTTGTTCCAACCCAGAAAATCACACCCAGACCTGCAGAAGCAGCTTGGGGAGCTTCGGAAGCATCTGTTGGAAAGCACCAACGATATGGCCCCTCTGAAAGTGTGGGAGCTTCAGGGTACTGCATCATCCATTATGTCACACGTTACTCCACACCACATGACCTGGAGAAAACTCAAGACATTCCATTTTCTATTCACGTAGAGAAGCCAGGACAAACCCCTGGCCCTACATGATTGTATATGCCACTTACTGTCTGAGAGACCTGCTACAGTGACAGTGTGATTAATCAGAATGGAAGTCATACCACTTGACTCATGAGCTTAGTAAAGCAATCAGCCATTCAAGTGAACACTCAAGCACAAAACATGAATTCTATTTCATTTATTGCTTTAAATTTTTTTTATAATCCAACCGTAATCATACCCACAGCCCTAATTGGAGTATTCAAAGAAAGCAAAATAAAGTACAAAGATCCATCCATTATCATCAAAATCATCCATTGTTTTTTTTTACTTTTACTTAACCAGGAAAAACCCCATCTCTTTTTCAAGGGCTATAATTTAATGGTGAATAACCTATAATTCAAACGTCTGTGAAAGTTACAATTGAAATTGTACTCTGCAAGGCCTCATTTAAAATGGAAGCTTCTGTGCTTGTGTTTGTTCTAGCAGCCAAAGCTCCCGACTCTGGGCCACATATGCCCCTTTCGAATCTGCTTTCCTTTCTCTCGGTCTCCCCCTAAATTCCTTATTCACTGGCTTCTGATTCCTACTTGTCTGAAATAATAATAATAAGAAGAAAATACTTCCCTCCTTCTTTTAAAGAGTCTAAATCATCAGTATAGCTTTAGATATACAGTCATGTTGATATAGTGGTCACTTAGGTTAAGTAAGTAGGTTTAATGCTTACCAAACTCCTCTTCATTGCATAAATAAATCAGTTTCACTTCTGGTTTACCATAAAAAATCTAATGTGGGGTCCGTGTGGCGTAGTGACCGCTAGTAGGGATCGTAGCAAGTCGCTGCCTTGCAGGACAAACTTTGCCACGATAGTCAGTGGTTGGAGCCTGACTATGGGTTCTCCGACTTTCCCCAGACCTCCTGCATGAGGCAGCGCAAATTGATTTAGTGCTGCCCGGTATTTGGGATAGATAAATTGGATTTTCTACCTTGCCACATCGCTCTCCAGCAGCACCTTGTGTGCAGATCGGGCACTTATAGGCATAGTGGGTGAGTGTAATCATCCTGTACATGATCTGACTAAAGGCCTCTGTGTTGAATGAGCAGTGTGAAAAGAATCGGCTGGCTCAGTGACATGTAGTTGGATGAACCATGTGAGCGTCCTTCACCTTCCTGCATCTGTTGGGAGAGGGGTTGAGGAGCTGCCTATGTGGCAGGGCTAGTGGGAGGGTGGACTAGAAAAGGGAAGGGGAGGAAATGGGATTTTTTTTTAAACCTTATATAAATATGACAAATTGTTCACATGACAAAATGCATAGATGCATGGATATTCATAGTACCAACTACATCAAATGCAACATCCTGTAATTTAATTAGAAGATGTCAATTTATAATCTGTATCCTTTAGAGACTCAATCTGTACTATAGTACACACGTCAATATCAAATGTTGGGTTTTAATCCCAAAAACAAAGAAATGTAAAAGACAAGACCCTTTAAATCTGAAGATTGGGTTCTGAAGCGGTTGGCTTTGATTGTATTCATTGTCATGGTAATAGGCAGTGCTAACTACAAGACTTCAATAAGCCTTACAATCAAGTGAACACAGCATGGTGTAATAACATAACAAAATAAAAATAGTCTTGACTCATAGAATTGAGCTAATCATATGTCCCACGACTTCACACTCCACAGCGTCTCAGCGAGAGCTGTGTGTTCAAGCAAGGAACATTTTCAGGAGGCATTACATGTCAAGATAATCTACCATTCCAAGAATAACAATCAACTGGTTCAACTTAGAATTATTTTCCACCTTTGATAAAAATGTGACATTTTTAATTTTGCAGATCTAAGCTTCCAGGCAGCCGCCAGCATCATGTCTGTGCCAAGATTTGATGCTCTGAAGCTGATGAGAGACCTCAGTCAAAACTTCCCCAGCAAAGCTCGGTAAAGCTTTACAATTCCCACAATTTTATTTTAAAACTCTTTGCCCATTCTGTAAGGATAAATATGTTTCAAAGGAAATGATACGTGCTCACAAGATTGTGTAGACACGAATATAATCCTGAAGTCTAATTTTCTTTAGACTGGTATGTGCAACAACTCCAGGGTGCTGAGTCACCGTCTGGCTTGTGTTTACAAAAAGACGTACCATCTGAGGGCCCTCAGATTTTCGGAAATTAGAGCTTTTACTGCTCGCCTGGGACGTGGAGGAGAAATAAAAGCTGATTGGTGACTTTGCATATTGTGCTGTTCTCACAGATCACTTACGAGAGTAGCAGTAACCCAAGAAATGAAGAAAGAAATAGAGGACAATCAGAAGGTGTGATAACATCTTGTCTCTGAGAATCTCCACTTGTTTATGTAATGGCTTTTTTCTTTATCTGACGTGGGATTTATATTGCATATGTTCTTACATTCTTCCCATTTTCCACTTATTCCGTTTTTTAATCATATTTAATTAATTGTAACAGCGATAATACACTACATCGATGATGTGAGTGTTGGTTGGATCCTGACCAGCAGCCATGTGTCTATGTTCCAGGGGCTGAGTGAGTCTATGGGGATCCACCCTGGAGAGGGAGGCCTGTTCATTAACGGCCTGCACATTGATCTGGACGTTCATAACCCCTTTAGGTACAGTATGCGCTCAGCCCTGCTCCGCTCAACGGGGAGCGTCAGCAGTCGGCTCTGTGCCTTCTCTCCTTGGGTCGACTCAGCCCTGCCGGCCCCCAGCTCAGCGAACATGCTGCAAGATCAGAGCTAGCCCAGCGTACCATCAATGGCTGTTCGGCTTGGGAGAGATGACAGCTGACCTATGCTTTCTTTCACTGTGTCGTTGCTAGCATCTTGGACACGATCAGAGGCGAAGCAAAGATCCTGGAGGGGCTCCACAACCTGGGCATTCAGGGAGAAACCCTAGGCAAACTGCTAAGACTGCCCCTGAACCCTGTGGAAGAAAACTACGCCTTAGACATCCGGCATCCCGCTATAATGGTGAGAATCAAAGTTGAACCTTTGCCAACAGACATCGTCCCGCTGAAAAGGAGTTTTCTCTCATGGCCCAGATCAGCATTGCAGGTGCTTTGTCTGGATTGATGGCATCAGAACGTGGATTAGAAGATCAGTCTCAGTCTGCCAAAAACCTCATTTATACACCAGGCAGCCGGCCAAGGAAAACGATCAATAAAAAATTGCAATCTTAAAGATGCCATTTTGCTACTTCATAATTTAACATATTTATTTAACATTATGTATAGTACCAAGCTGTGTTTGTGAAGCAGATAAAACATTTCCTTCCAGTGTCTCGAGAGATTGAAATGTTTGTATGGAAGGTTTTAGATTTTCATGATGAATCTTGTCTGAAAGCTTTAATTTCCGTCTTGATACAGTACATGCTCTGAGGGAATTTGACCAGAATTTAGGTTAGTTTTTGTTCCTAACCCTCACCTAGTGTTTACTTTAAAGATGTAGTCTGTTGTAGAAGTTTTTTTAAACTTCATATTGGACCGGATGTGTAATATGTTTTTATATGTATCGATAGTCTGTAAGTAGTATATACATTTTTTAAAAGGGAGTAGTTTTGATGATATGGAGCACAAATAGGTACATACTCTGCATACTGTACATGACAGTACACAATTTTCAGCTACCATTTCTTTACTCAACAGTGCCACTTGTACAACCGGTGGCCAAAAACCAAGGACTGCATCTTTTAACTAAATGTCACCTTTAATTGGGAGATGTATCCACATCATTGAGTCAAATAATTACATAATATCTACCTTGAGAGCAGAGCAGTCTCCAGAATATTCCAAGATTTGTGTTAAAAATTGTTAATATGATTAGTATGCCAGTCTGGCTGTATGTTCCTCATAGACGTTTCTTCGCGTAGACAGACAGGGATGTTAGTGCCAGTTCTCGGCTTGTAATGGATTTTTTAGCTACAGTTGGTGTCTTTTTTTTTCTTCCTTTTTATCCTGTAGTCTGTACATGTACTGTAGCTAAACTTCCATGCACTTTTTACTGGGAGTACATGTGGTATCATCTATCAACTGCCCCTTAGGTCATATTTGATGGAGTGCAGAAGAATTGAATGGGTTTAATTATTTTCAAGACCACAACTGTACATTGAGGATGTATATTATATTAAGGTTAAGTTTGCCAAGATTTCTAGAGGACGTATGGTGTACTTGATTCTAATTATATGCAGCTACACCATGCTTTTAATGTAGTTGATATTTTATCATATACCAAATTTAAGACCAAAAATAATCTCACAATCTTTCAGACTAAAAATGCTTTCCTTGGCTATCCTTTCCCCCAGTGGATTAACGACATTGAGACAGACTCCATGTACCGCAGCTGGCCTTCGGGTGTCCAGGAGCTCCTCAGAGCCACATTCCCTGGAGTGATCCGCCAGATAAGACGTAACTTTTTTAACCTGGTGAGTCTCAGGAGTAGTGCAAAGGACAGCAGGCAAAGAGGGTTGTAAGACAAAGCCCTCTGGAAGTGATTGTTCTGGTAGTAGAGGAACCCATGTATAATACAATGTGGCATTAAGAAGAATTTGCGCTTACGAATTCTACAGTAGGGCCACATGTCAAAGCAAAGTGAAAATGTAAGTAGTTTTTTTTCCAGCTGAGAAAGTCAGCATGGCTGCTTTTCTGTTGTTTTCAGGTCCTGTTTCTTGACCCAGTTCAGGAAGAGAGTTTTGAGCTTGTAAAACTGGCAGAGCTCTTCTACAAACACAAGATTCCTCTCAGGTATGCTGCAGACAAATTTGACACACGTGTATTCTTTCGCACCTGTCAGGTCCACCACAGGGTGACACATTTCCCCTGCAAATTGAAACGATGTACTTTTCCGCTTCTTTAAGAATTGGATTTGTTTTTGTCGTCAACACTGATGACGAAGTGGATGGAACAACGGATGCTGGAGTTGCCTTTTTTCGGCTTCTGAATTACATCGCTGACGAGTATGATTTATCACATGCTCTCACGTCTATAGTCTCTGTAAGTATTTCCTTCATGCCAATTTCTCTCATTCCCGGGGGGGAGTATTTTCTTGTGAAATTATTTATGCAACATCTTTTGCCATGCTCGTTGTCTCTGATGTTTCTTTGTCGTACAGTGGTGCCCTCTTACACATTGGGCTGCTGTCTCAGACATTATTGAACTAAAACAAGTGATGAGGGTTTGTCAGAGGCTCAATTTCTAGGCTTTGTCTGACGTTATTGACAGTGCGGGTGATGTGATGGAGAGTGAAAATACCCTTGTCATTGTACTTAATGTGCATTTGCAGATGTACAATAAAGTGGAGATTGGCGAGACATTGACTGTCAACACGTTGACTGCATATACCAAGAAGAAATTCCCCAAAGCCAGTGCTGCAAGGATTCTAGGGAAGGACTCTGAGTACGATGACAAAAGAAAGGTTTGGTTGTTGCAAAGCATGTTTCTCTCATGCATACGTTCAGAAATGAGTAGCAACAATATTAATACTAATACTGTACATTTTGTAATGTGATATTCAATCTTAATGTTGTGCGTAGATATAACATTTTATATGTACAGAAAAAGACACGAGTAGCCAGGTCCAATGACCCCAAGAACATTAGCTGATGCTTCAACGGATGCAACAAGGAGCACAGCAACGTGTAACGGAAGCTCATTATAGAAAGGCAGGGTTTTTAGCCTTATGGTGGTGCAGGGGAGTACGTAGATGTGGGGGTGGTCCAGCAGGAATCGAGATACAGAGATGACATAATGGAGGAGGAGCATGACCTGACCCATGTAGCTGTACTTCATCAGGCCTGTCTGAATCTGAGGCTCTCTGAGACATTCCTTGCATTGGTCTACAGTGACAAACGTTGGGCTTTTTGACTGGAGGTTTAGACCACAGGGGACCTAGGTTCAGCCACCATCTGTAGATCTGTAAGTCAACTGAGGAGGTATATTTCAGTTTTGCGGGCTGATTCAGAGACCTGTTGGAAACTTGTGAAACTGCTCACCAACAACCTGCCTATCACCAGACCAAGCTCAATCTTTTAAGACTGAACATTAGTCTGGGGAGTCTGCTCTGTATTTCCTACTGCACAAGAAGCATGATCAACGGGCATATTTCAAATGACTCTGTACGCAATTGGATAGTATGACTGTAAACAAAATGCTGCTTGCCATCACTTCTATATCGTCATCGTGTTAAATCCTCCAATAGCAAGCCAGGTGGATAAACCAGTTTGTGATTTGTCCGCGTAGATTTGTAACGGAAGTAAGATAGAAAAATGTATAGATTTCCAGCCTGAGCTGCAGGGTGAAATCAAATTGCCGGCAGATCAGGCTGGGTTTATCCATTCTAGGTCCAGGTTGGACATTTTTAGAAGAGTATTTCAGGGCATGGTGGTCGGACAATGCAGGTGGAGAGTTTTATACACTGCCTCAAGCAAGAGAGAAACTAAGAGGCAGGATCTTTTGAGTTTAGATTTTTTCTTGATGAGGTTGAAATGTTGAAATACCTCTTTAATAGCATTGGTTTAGGGCCTTCTGTGGTCTTGAGAGGCCAGTTTGTGGATGGTGAGCTGGTGTTTTAGTCTGTGAGACTGTGCTCGATAAGCTTCGAGTAGATTTCCTCTTTCTCAGTTTAGGAGTAAACCTGGGAATGGAGCGAGCAAATGCCAACATCCTCTGTTTTGATGGGGGGCATGGAGGTCAGTCATATAAAGCTCAGGGATTTGTCATAGATTTCTCCTGAATAATCCACTGGAAAGAACGCAGGAGAAGACAGGCTCAGGATGTCCTCTGACTTGCTGGAATACTTTTCCCGTTTGGACTGAGTTAGCTACATCTCTGAGGAAGGTGTGCAGTGATGCAGCCTTGGTCAGAAACATCAAGGTAGTCAACCTACATGATGTTGATGAAGGCAGAGTCAGTAATGACCAGGTGGGGTATGTTCCTACAGATGTGTGTTGAGAGCCTCAGGTTCAGATGGTCAATTAGACTAAAAAAACAGCAGTGGAGTGAGGGTAGAGTCAACATTAAAACCACAAGGATTCATTATAGTTGAGGTGGAAACAATGTGAGTGTGTTTCAAGTGTGTCGCAGATAGTTGAACATCCAACCTGAGTCCAGTTTTCAGGAATTAATTTTACCATCTTCCTAACTCTTGGGTCCTTGAATGGGAGAACAGATGCAGCTAGTAGTGGTGTTGGAGGGCCAGTAGGAGGCACTCCTCTTTCTGGTACATGTACATTTAAATATTTTTCTATTTTCATCCAATTGTCTGTCCTTCTAATTCTGTGATGGCCAATTCACTATTATAGCCTTGCTTCACGGCAGCAACTTCACAGCAGGTGGGCTTGTCGAACATAGAGAAATGTTTCCTCCAAGCGTGTCTCGCTAAGCCGTTCAGATTTTCATCACACCGCTTTTCTAACCAGGAAGCGTTTCACTGATATGGTCAGACTGGAGCATAATGCATTTCCCAAATTTACAACCATAACTGAAATCACCTATCCTAGCAGGAGCCCTAAAGCTCAATTTAACAATGCAGCCGGGTCCATATTCCCCTGTGTACCTCGAACAGCACCGAGACAAATTATGCCAAATTACATTCTGTAGATCAGCAAATAAAGAACTAAATAACACATGTAAATCAATTTTACTTCAGGCAAAATGTTCAGAGGTCCTCGGGGGATGAACAGTTATTCAATAAAATTTTACATGAGGGCTACAATATATGTAACACATGTAACAAATTATCTTGAAGACTGATGAACTCCTAATGGATTTTGTGTTGGGGACAATAGGCAGGTGCGCTGTTCTACAGGAAGAGTGGCTTGGGCCCTTTGCCTTTGGCATTGTTCAACGGAGTCTTACTCAGTGCTGACGAGATGGACCCAAATGAACTGGAGACGGTCATTCTACAGCGCATCATGGACACCACCAGCTTCTTCCAGAAGGCTGTCTACATGGTAAGATGTGGACCCACAAGAAATGTAGTCTGCATATCATTCACTGCAGAAAATGTTGCCTATTTGTTGTTAATCTTTTCACAGGACACCAACAGGAATGTGATACTGTCAGAATGTTTTCAGTTTTTGAGAATTCTTTTGAGAATCGGTTCTAGATCAACTGATTTGGTTGAACGTATTCCAGAAATAATAGCCTTTATGTACATCACCAGGGCCAGATGACGGAAGGGACCGATGTGGTGGATCATCTGATGGACCAGGCCAACGTGGTTCAACGCATCAACCCTCTCATCCTTAGTGTAGACAGGACATATCTGGACCTCACAGCATCTCCAGGTAACACCGCTTGTCCTATAGGAACATGTGAATTGTGTCTTGATTTTTTTCTCACTGGCTGCGCATTGTGAATTATCTCCTCAGTTGTGGATGATTGGGAAGATGCCACCATGTTCTCATACCTGGACGCAAAGGACAAGACTGCTGTCATTGCAAAAAGAATGAAATATTTCAACAAAAACGGTAAGAGTCAGGGTATAATTGATTTTCTAGCTCGCAGCTTTAGAGTCACTTCTTTTCTTAACTTTTTTTTCTTTAGGCGTAATATACAGTGGTGTTTTATTGTTGAGTATACTTGAAACAAGGGTGCAAGTGATTTGTTTCAACAAAGCTGAGTAGAATGAACAGGCCAAGGAAAGTCGGAGGAGTGTTTGTCAAACAGCTATTCGCGCCAGGCGGATCGTCACACTTCACACTTGGATAATATACTGACATTAGTATGAATGCATGGTTGTGGAAAATTGCCCTTTAGGGAAGCAGCCTGTGCTTGGACTGAGTTAATTGCACTGCGCCCCGGTTAGTGATTAGGCACCAGGCCAGCGATCCGGTCATTCATTGGTCCGGCCTCACCCCAGCTCTGCTGCATTTTGCTTGGGGAGCCTTGTTAAGAGGCAGGGTGGGGCCGGAGCTGCTACTGGAAACTGAAGGCAATCGGGGGAATGAAGCAGTAAACTCTGACATGTGGCAGCATCCTTCACTCTCTCTGACATACTAACAGATTTGCTATCTTACCTTATGAAGCAAGCTGGAGCTTTGAGATTGAGATCCCTCTCTTTAAGACATTTTGCAGAAACACTTTCATCTTTTGCTGCTTTTTCCTTGATGTCAAGACTGTGCGTTTTATTATTTGAAATTATTCATTGTATTTTGGCAATGGCAGTTTCTCTGCTGCCAGAACTGTCCCCCTATTTAGTTATTCTGCACTGTTCAGTAATTGACTTTTCTGTACAGACGAGGATGGGATGAATGGAGTGACCGTGTGGATCGTAGCAGATTTTGAAATGGCCCTGGGGAGAAGGCTGCTACTGAATGCACTAAAACACATGGTGAGATACTGCAGCTATACGTTTCTGCAAGCCTTCTTCTTCTCACCTATCCACACAAGGCACAAAGGCAAGCTTTTTTCCGGGCAGGTTTTGAGCTAGGATTTAATGACAATTCATGTATTAAAAATAAAATAAATTCTAGAGTCACCTCAACGTGATTTAGGGATCCAAATTAATTACGCTGCAGTGGCTTGCTGTCGCCAATACAAATGTAGCCTTTTATGTAGTCAGGAAAGGTACTGTAGGTTTGCCCTAGACTTTAATTAATATCCAGTCACCATTGAGAATCTTTGATGAATCTTTCACCTTGGCCTGAAACAAACAAACAAAGCTAGCAGTTGTTGATCTCTGATAAACATCAAAATAATATTCCATGGTGAGTTTCACATACAGCCTGGGGTTAAAAACAGATTTGAAAAAAATACCATTAGCAGAGTTGTAAAGGTCTGGCAACTGCAAGCTATTCAGGCATATAAAGATATAGTTATTATGACAATACTTTGTCAACAATTGCAAAAAATATTCTAGAAGAAGCTCATGTAGTCTAACAGAAAATATCCTTTCTACACAGTTATTTCAGGGACATGCACAAAGCTCTTTGTATAAAAAGTATTTTTCAGTTTTTTTTATTTTGCTCACACATTGTTCTCAACATAAAACCAATGTCACTTGAAAATAATTGATTTTGTGTCAGTGTTTTAAAAATAAATTATCAAACAGATTTAAATGTCAATGTGCCATTTGTAATCAGATAATATGAAAGAATTTGCCAGGGGTTTGAATAATTGGGCAAAATACTGAATATCTTTTAAAATGGCTTTCTAAATTGCATTTGCTTCAGTACTGTAAATTAAATTACACATTAGCAATATACTTGCATTAATCATCTAAAAATCATATTTGGAAATGTGCGAAATGTGATTTACGCGCTCGTCAAATGTGTCCACATCGAAGAGACATTTCTCACAATCGTTGATGCAAAAAATACATGTAGTGTTCAGACTGTATATGTTTACAACACGTCCTGTAATGAATTTTAAACATTTAAATACCTGATGAAAAATATAACAGTTTGCAGGCACGTCTTCGTAAATACCCTTAATGTTGATACACTCGGGAGAATCCAGTGAGGCTCAGTTATTATGAGCATGGCAGCAGCAACTTTAGAGTGGTGGATTCAATTCCCACTGGGGACACATTAAAATATGTGGACCCACTGTTAGATAGAAGTGCTATGTAAATTACAGTGTGTGTACAGTAGTTCAGTTTGTAATAAATCAGTGCTAGGCTGAGTGTTCTGTGTGTGTGTGTTTATGGGCCCAGAGGGACAGCAGTGGAGTGCGTGTTGGGGTGATTGATAACCCTAGAGGGCGTTCTCCCAGTGAGGACACCACAGTACTCTACAGGGCGATATGGGCCACTCTGCTGACCCAGAAGAAAAAGGCAGCCATCGAATTTGTGCAGAAAATCCTTAAAGAGGAAACGGTCCTGCTACTCCAGCGAGGAACCAAGATGAAGGATCTACTGTTGCAGGTAAGGAGTGTGTAGAGCTGGACTGTTGACCCTTTTATTCTGTATAGTGTCTGTATTGTAGAATGTATGTGTAGCCTCTAGATACAGTGTATATAGTTTCTCTATGAAACTCTCTGCCAGAGGAATATAGTGTCCAGTGATCTTCATGTCATTTCTGCAGTCCCAGAATAAGACGTGGCAGTATGAATATGGAGCTCAATGCTCGAGTCCTGCCACACTCTAGACAGAATACAGAGACCTGCTTACTGTCAGTTACAGTTGATCAGTCAGAGTTTATGCGGTTGCCGGGAGTCCACATTCTGAATCCTTAACTAAGTGGTGTGTGGATAGCCCATCCCAATTGAGGCCGTGGTGTGGCTGAGCTGCTACTGCCTGGTCTTCCTGGCTTTGTTTTGGTGAGCGACGTGCCACTTCATGCCTGACTGGTCTTCCTCTCAGTCAGCCCTTTACAAGCACAGGTGAAGACTCGGCGTGTCGGCACACTGTTACAGTATGACATTGATTCATACTGGCAGACAGATTGCAAACCGTTCTCTCAGGGATCGATCAGACAATCGGAAGGGGCCCCCCCCATTCTCCCTCACACTCTTACAGGGGACAGCCTGGGGCTTAAAGACTGACGCTGGCAGCGGCCACAACAGCCTGGCCTTCAATTACTGCTTTCTTTAGAGGAGGGAGGAAGGATGAGGGATGCAGGCATAGAGCTGGAAATAGCAGCAGTGTCTGTGTGTTGGGGTTTGGGATACTGAGAACTGGGGATATGATGTTATTACTGGCTGCCACTGCCAGGCTGACTTGCTGACAGAGTTGGGCCTGACATTATTGGTATTTCACCTGTTTTCCTTAGGGGCGAAAAAAATGTTTGATAAACTAATATCCTGACTCTGCAAACTGAACGCTTTTTCTTGTGGCTGATTTGTTATGGACAAAATGGCCAATGTTTAATTAAAATTCCAATATTAATTACAAATTGATTCATCTCTCTTCACATATTTTTTTCTCCTCTCCCTCGCATGCACATTGCTGATAGTTCCGTCGGCTCTGACAATGAAATATTCATGTTTGAACGCGGAGCAGTGATTGCCCTGGTGCAGTTCGTCAACGGTTTGTCAATAACACAGTGATTTCCACCCTGGCATGCATCATACTTTACGTCAATGTGATTCAGACTTTGTTTTGAGAAGGTTGGGAATGAAAGTGATGTCCTTGAGGAGACCTATTGCATCATACATCACCCGGTCTTCAGACATGTACCTGTACAATGATATTACACTCAGCGTCTGCTCTGCCAACTCGTGCCCGTTTCCCACCCACTGCAGGGCATGGACGTGGACGCCTTTGAGAAGAAGTTCAATACGATGGAGGTGGAATTAATCCGTAGCCAACGGCTGTTCTGCAGAGATGTCCTGAAGCTAGATGCCGGACAAAGAGCCGTGGTTAGCAACGGCAGGGTGAGTAGGCGGCTCAGTATTACACTTCCTGCCTGATGTGTACTGTTGGTAAGGCTGCCTGCCCATAGCTACGATGACTACAACATGGAATGTATTAGCTTAGCTCAACTTATTGAGTCATATTCTTTCAACAATGGATTAATGTCAGAGGAGAACAGCTTTAGGGAACATAGTTGTGTCCGGGAGGTTTTAAAACACTGGCCGTACTGGTTGTTGGATATCCCACAGTGAGATACCGTAAGAGAGCATCAATGTTCCTCTGATGGATCCTCTGGACGGTCCAGTCAGCATGACTCCTGTTTTCCCGGGTCACAGGTGGCACACGGAGAACTGTAGCATGTGTGTGTGCTATCATGGAGCATAGCGGATGACTGATGTCTCACCAGCAGCAGTGCTGCCAGCAAAGGCAGAAGGGGCCATGCCACTGAGATGGCAGGAACAATTAATATAATGTTCTATTCCCCTGCAGGCCGGTCTGTCCAGCAGGGCAGGGGGGATGCTTCAGAAAGAAAAATAGATCGGCAGCAGCACTTGAACGCAGAGTTAGCATATGGCTGCAAGAGATTAAATATCCTTCTGCCTTTATACAGCACATTTGAATTCCTCTCAAAACACTGAATGGACGATCATGATTGTGTTTCTATTTTCTCTGTGCTAGATTCTGGGACCATTTGATGATGAGGAGGAATTAAACACAGAGGACTTCGATTTGTTGGAAAAGATTACCCTGGGATCCGCAGCTGACAAAATCAAAGCTAGAGTCAAGCAGATGGGAAAGAAAGGAAAGCAGTATGTTTGTTTGCATCTTTCTCCTCCTTTTCCTGTCTGTCTCTTTTGCTCTGTTCCGTGCCCCATGCTTCACCATCTGCACTCATTTTATGATGAAAGTGAGTTCACTTCCCATCTACCATATCTCTGTAAACATTTGAGAAATTCCTGCTTTGAAAATAGAACTCTGATTTTGTTGAGTAATGCTAGCTTTGAATTTTATTTGACACGTTCTCTGCCTGAAGCCAGCCACAGTTACAATAGAAGTGGCAAATCTGAGCTGAGGACAGATGTCTGTTTGTCTTTCAAATAGCACCCTATTCCCTAGGTAGTGCACGGCTGATGACCAACGCTCTATGACCCCAGTCAAGTTCACTATAGAAAATATGTTGCCATTTAGGACGATTATAGCTTTTATCTCTGACCACCATAACAAAAGTTATTAATAAGTGATGGAATAACTCCTCTGCCCATCAGTGCCAGTGATCTCGTCATGAAAGTTGATGCCCTCCTTGCAGCCGCCCCCAAAGGAGATGGCAGGAGGGATGTTCGCTTTGTCAAAGACAAATACAGGTAAAGGGTTACATGATCACGCTACACTTTCACTCTACATTGTTATCGGTTCAGGGGACAGGACATTGCTGGTTCTGAATCGAACCTGTAATAAAAGACACAGGGGATATTTTTTATCTGAATTAGATCCATAATGCTAACTTGCAGGGTGGTGTGGATTTCATCAAATAGGTAACACTGTGGTGCTTGAAACTTTGTGAACCCTTTATTTCTGCCAAAATAACTTAATCTGTTTTTTCACAAGTCCCAAAAAGTAGATAAAGAGAACCCGATTCAACAAATGAGAGAAACATATTATACCTGGTCATTTATTTACTGAGGACAATGATCCATGATTACATGTCTGTGAGTTGCAAAAGTATGTGAACCTCTATGATAAACAGTTAATTTGATGGGGAAATTATAGCCAGGTGTTCTCAATCAATGGGATGACAATCAGGAGTGAGTGGGCACTCCGTTTTATTCAAAGAAAAGGGATCTATGAAAGTCCATCCACATGTTTGTGGAAGTGTACCATGGCACAAACAAATGAGATTATTTTTTTGACTTTTATTTGTATGACGTAGTAGCAAATCTTAATTATATCTAACCGAAGAAAGCAAATATATCTAGCTAGTCAAATATTCAGGCAATTATTAAGAATAATAAGACTAATGTTGTTAAACTGTTATTTCTTCCAACTCTATTCAAATTGTAAGATAAAAATCCTGGTGCTATAGCCTGTGAATCTCAATTGAACTTTGTTTTTGTCATTTAAACTTCAACTTTGATTGATTAGCTAGTTACAGTTAGGTCTTTCCACACAGAGGATGGTGCATTTATTTTCTCTAAAGCTTTTTTGAACACATTGTAATTGGACAAAATCAATAAGCTACAAACACCAAAGTACATGCAATGTATTATTCCTTTTTTATTGGATTCCATTAAAGAATTGTGTTTAAATGATAAGATGGCGGCCAACCACCTACATGTTGCTGACTGTTGTTCGGGCTTGGCAGTGTGCTCCATTTTGCTCCTCGGGAAGGAGAGGTGTTCTACGATGTGGTGGCAATAATGGACCCCCTGACACGAGATGCCCAGAAGATGTCACAACTGTTGATAGTAAGCAATGTTTGCCTTATTTAAATCAAAAGTATTTTACAGTGATTCATTAAGCTTAGGGGCGCAGATGGCTCAGTGGGTAGGAAGTCAGACTTGTAGTCAGAAGGTTGCCAGTTCGATTCCCGACTGAGCCAAATGTCGTTGTGTCCTTGGGCAAGACACTTTACCCTAATTGCTCCCAGGTCGTTGCTGTAAATAAGAAATTGTTCTTAGTCAACTCACCTGGTTAAATAAAGGTTAAATAAAATAAAATAAATTATTATAATCCATGGGAAAATATACACTCAGCGGCCACTTCATTAGGTATACCTGTTCAACTGCTCATTAATGCAAATATTCAATCACATGCTAGCAAGTAAATGCATTTAGGCATTGTAGACATTGTCAAGATGATCTGCTTATGTTCAAAATTAAGCCTCAGAATGGGGAAGAAAGGTGATTTAAGTGTCTTAGGACATGGCATGGTTAGATTTGAAAAACATTGTCTGGTCTCATGAGTCTCAATTTTGGCTGCGACATTCAAATGGAAGGGCCATAATTTGGCATAAACAACATGAAAGAATGGATCCATCCTGCTTATGTCAACGGTTCAGGCCGGAAGTGGTGGTGGTGGTACAATGGTGTGGGGGATATATTTCTGGCACACTTTGGGCACTTTAGCACAAATTCAGCATTGTTTAAATGCCACAGCCTACCTGAGTATTGTTGCTTATCATGTCCATGCATTCATGTGTCTAATGTCCCATCTTCTAATGGCTACTTCCAGCAGGATAATGTGCAGTTTCACAAAGCCCACATCATCTCAAACCGGTTCCTTCAACCTGACAATAAGTAAACTGTACTCAATTGGCCTCCACATTCACCAGAGCTCAATCCATCAAGCACGTTTGGGATGTGATTGAAAAGGAAATCTGCATCATAGATGTGCAGCCGACAAATCTGCAGCAACTGCATGATGCAATAATGTCGATATGAACCTAAATCAGAGAGAAATGTTTCTAGCCCTTTGTTGAATCTATGCCATGAAGAATTAAGGTAGTTCTGAATGCAACCCGGTACTAGCTAGGTGTAATGAAGTGGCTGGTGAGTGTACTGTATGTCTCTGAAAGGGTTTTGGAACCAATTTTACCAATGAACCATAACTCATGGTTGGTTGATGCTGTCAATTTATCTTATTGTTAAAATAAAATTTTGTGAAAATGTTGGCTATAGTTTTCAGCATAAAGCTTTGCAAAGTGTAGACTAATCTGTCGATTGAACTATAAATTATTTTTCAACAACTCACAATTAGCAAACAGAAGATGTGTTTTTCAATGTATTTTTTTAGAGATTAGCAATCCTTCTTTATATGATGTTAAATATCTAACATAATGTCAGTTTGTGGAGGAATTAAGGATATTTATTGCTGAAAATAAATGCCAAAAGATTCTATTAATTTTGCCTCTACCCTGCATAGCCAGGAATTTGCTGATCTTGAAAGGACGACTGAATATACAGTACTGGTACTGTAGAGCTAGAAAGAAACACCAATATAATAACAGCAAAAAACTTTGGACCAAGATTGCCACTTCAGATGGACTGTAATAAAATATTATTAATTGGCCTACCAGAATCACTGGAGAGAAGCCTTGCTGCCTTTTCTCTGCATTCTTTAGAAGGTCATGAACTGGACTGTGTTTCCATAATCTTCATGTTTTGACCTCATCAAGAGATGCTTGACCAATCAGTGAAGCATTCCGACTCAGAGGTCACTGTTCTGGGTGCTGCTTGTGGAGTTCTATACTATGTCAGGCACATCCAAGCATTTTGTATTAGCTCATACATACTCTATGCTAGAGGATGGTAGGGCTAATGGAACACCCACGATTTAAAGCAGCCAGGTAAGAGAGGCAATGTCCCTGGCCTATCAGAAATCTGTCTTCTGATATTCTTTGAAGAAACCAACCTGAATATTTACTCCCATGTCAGGTTTAAGTGTACATGGGTGGGCCAATTGTTTCACTCTACTATTAGGACCAGAGAAGTGACCAAATGGACAAAATATTTCTTCAAGCACAAAAAAACATTATTGCTGATATTGTTCATTGTAGGAGATGTGAACTGTGTGCTATACTAGTACTTGGATTAGTCCTCCACATGTCTAGATAAGCAGAATGATCACCATATAAAACTAAAAAAACATATTCAATGTTAAAATACAGTTTCGTCCTCACATGGGGCTCGGTGGACTGTTGCGTCATCGTGGCTAGGGTTCAAATCGTGTTTGGGGCATTTCTGATTCTGACTATACCTTGGGTCTGCTAAAGGTGCTGAAAATTGGTTCAGTGTGACCATGGTAAATGGGTAAATATTAGGACACCATTACCTTGTAATGTTGTTCTTGTGTGACACATTGTGCAGGTCCAGAGCCTGTGAATTAAACCATGGTTATGTAGGAAAAACTATGATAAAACTTTGACTGACTTGCAAATTGGGTGGGGAGAACAAGGGGGGGAAACCACTATGGTTAACAATCTTTGTCCACAAAGAACAGTTAAACTTGTGTGACAAACAAGAAATTTACCATGCTACAAATAGTACACAAGGTCAAATCTTTGCCTGGGGACAGATTCAGACAGTTTTATGAATTTCTATATGCACTTTAAATATGCAGAATTTTTATTTTAGTCTTGTTTCATATACCGCCCAAATTCACGGACAGTCCAGTTGGAAGACTACGTCAAACATGGCCTTCATAAGAAAGATGTATTAGAAGATTGAATTGAATTAACTGAGTCTACCAATTGAATCCATTAGACCTAAATGTAATTAAAGGGTTTACTTACAAGTTCAAATATCAGAAATACCTATTCCTTGGTCTTTTCCAAGGCCTCCTCCCAGCTGGATGTGCCTGGAACAGCTAGGGAGGCACCCAGGGAGCATCCTTACCAGATGCCTGAACCACCTCAACCAACACGTTTCTACACAAAGGAGCAGCAACTCTACTCTGAGTTCCTCACAGATGACTGAGCTTCTCACCCTATCCCTAAGGGAGACGCCAGCCACCTTCCTGAGATTACGCTACTTGTACACGCGATCTCATTCTTTCAGTCATGACCCAGCCTTCATGACCATAGGTGAGGGTAGGAACTAAGATTGACCGGTAAACAGAGAGGTTTGCCTTCTGGCTCAGCTCTCTTTTTGTCACAATGGTGCAGTAAAGTGAATGCAACACCGTCCCTGCTGCTCCAATTTGCTTGCCAATCTCACGGTCTATTGTCCCCTCACTCGTGAACAAGACCCCGAATTACTTAAACTCCTTCACTTGGGGTAAGGACTCATTCCCTACCTCGAGTACGCACTCCCAGTTTCCTGCTGAGAGTCATGGCTAGTGAGTGTTGAAGGTCACTGACCAATAATGCCATCAGGACCACGTCATCTGCATGTCAAAAAGCAGTAATGAGATCCGCAGCCCACTGAACTGGAACCACTCCCCACAATGACCATGCCTCAGTTTCCTGTCCATGAATATCACAAACAGAATTGGTGACAAAACGCAGCCCTGTCGGAGGCTGACCCCCACCGGGAACTAATCTGACTTACTCCCGAGAACCCGGACACAGCTCTTGCTTTGTGCTTACAGAGATTGGATGTCCCTCAGAAGAGACCCCCTCACCCCATACTCCCGCAACACCTCCCACAGTATCCCCTGTGGTACCCGATCATAAGCCTTCTCCAGATCCACAAAACACACAGACTGGATGGTCATACTCCCAGGCACCCTCCAGGATCCTTGTGAGAGTAAAGAGCTGGTACGTTGTTTCACGGCCAGAACGAAATCTGCATTGTTCCTCTTCAGTCTGAGGTTCGACTATCAGCCGAACGCTCCTTTCCAGTTCCTTGGAGTACACTTTACCTGGGAGGCTGAGAAGTGTGATAACCCTGTAATTGGCGCGCACACACACTCTCTTGTCCCCCTTTTTGAACAGGGGAACCACCAACCCAGTCTGCCACTCCTTTGGCACTGTCCCAGACTCCCACGAAGTGTTGAAGAGATGTGTCAACCAAGACAGCCCCTTACCACTCAAAGCCTTCAGCATTTCTGGACAGTTCTCATCAATCCTCAGGGCTTTGCCACTATGGAGTTGTTTGACTACCTCAGTGAGTATCATCATCCTCCAGCTCTGCCTCTAATAATAGAGGGTGTGTAAGTCAGAAGTTTGGATTCCCTCAAAATGCTCCTTCCACCACAAAATTACCTTCCCAGTTGAGGTTAACAGTGTCCCGTCCTTAATGTACACAGCTTGGATGGTTCCCCATTTCCCCCTTCGGAGGTGCCAAACGGTTTTCCAGAAGCACCTTGGTGCCGACCGAAAGTCCTTCTCCATAGCCTCACCAAACTTCTCCTACACCTGCTGCTTTGCCTCTGACACGGCAGTAGCTGCCAGCCTTCGGGCCCGTCGGGACCCTGCAACCGCATCCGTAGTTTTCTGGGATAACAAATACCTGAATGACTCCTTCAGTCGGACAGCTTCCCTGACCACCGTTGTCCACCACGGTGTTCAAGGTTTACCACCTTTTGAGGCACCTAAAGCTGGATTCACACCAGGTCCGGCAAACTGGTTGCATTGCGGCGGAAGTCCATTCATTTCAATAGGAAGCAATGCGCACCGCTGCGGCAAATCTACCGGAACCGGCAAAATGTGGATGCGTTGCGGCGGGTGTGTCGCAAGAGTTGAAATAATCCAACTTTTAATGGTGCTTTGCCGTACGGTGCCAGAACCGGAAGTTGGTTTGCCTCAGAGAAAGAGCTAATATGTCGCTTTCAGCTATGGGTGTGTGAGATTGCAAGACAAGCTTTGACAGCTCAGTAGATAGTTTTCGTATTGTCAATGAATACTAAACTGAAAACAGCTCCTGTCAGTCGCCTTGCTGGAGATGCTCAGTTGTATGCAATGTTGCCCACCATCTCGTAGACGCGGAAGATTGATTACACTGTTGATTGCTGTGTACAAGTGTGTCTGCATTACGATGCCGTACAGGGATACCGCCACAGCTACTCCCCCACTCAGGTTCAATGCCCCCAACCTCCACATGGATGTCAGTAAAACAATGCCGGAGGAGTGCGTTTAAGATCTCTTGGACAGGGGCCTCGTCCAAACATTCCCAGTTCACCCGTACTACCCGTTTGGGCTTACCAGGTCTGTCAAGAGTCTTCCACCACCCTCTGATTCAACTTACCACCAGATGGTGATCAGTTGACAACTCTGCCCCTCTTCACTCATGTGTCCAAAACATACAGCCTCAGATCAGATGATATGATCACAAAATCATCGACCTTTGGCTTAGGATTCTCTGGTACCACGTACACTTATGAGCATCCTTTTGTTTGAACATAGTGTTCGTTATAGACAATCCATGACTAGCACAGAAGTCCAACAACAAACAACCACTCGGGGTTAGATCAGGAAGGCCGTTCCTACCAGTCACGCCTCTCCAGGTGTCTCCAACGTTGTCCACGTGGGCGTTGAAGTCTCCCAGCAGAACAATGGAGTCCCCTACTGGAGCCCTGTGCAGGACTCCATTCAGGGTCTCCAAGAAGGCTGAATACTCTGAGCTGCTGTTTGGTGGATATGCACAAACAACAGCCAGAGTTTTAGCCCACACCACCCTTAAGCGTAAGGAGACGACCCTATTGTCCCTGGGGTAAACTCCAACGCAGTGGCGCTCAGCCGGGGGTTTGTGAGTATCCCCACACCCGCTCGGCACCTCTCACCCCGGGCAACTCCAGAGAAGAATAGGGTCCAACCCCTATCCAGGATTACGGTTCCAGAACCGAGGCAGTGCATAGAGGTAAGCCCCACCAGATCCAACTGTTAGTGCTCCACCTCCCGCACAAGTTCTGAGCCTTCCCCCACAGAGAGGGTGACCTCTGTGTTAGTCTGCTACCTAACAGTATTTTAGTTTGCTAAAATCTACTCATTAGATCAATATAAAATGTTTGTTCTTGGCTTTCTGAAACAAAAAGGTTCAGATTTTCTAAATCTGCAGGAATCGCATCTGTTTGAGAAATTCGAGAAACAATCCAGCCTGTAAGAGTGGACCTCTAGTGCAGATGGCTCCACTGTGAATTAAAATAAAATGTAATTGCCTTCTTTTGCTCTGCTTGCATAAAGAGTTTGCCATCTAATAAAAAGTCTGGATGAGATGGCTATTACATGAATTAAATAGAAGTGATCTGAAAGAGGCGGATCATCAAGGATCAAAAGTTTCTCAGGAAAGACATTAGCCAACAGCTTTAGTACTTGGCAGGCAAACCAGGCCATGAAGATCACAATCAATATTTATTTTTTCAATTCCAGGCGTCTCTGAAAATTTGATGTATTACCAAGAGTCTGCTAATGTAGACCTTACTCTTGTCTAAATGCTGAAAAAGAAGCATTCAATGAGAAGGATAGTTGTAGTGTTTTGAAGTCAGAAATATTACTTTGGGGATGAGTTTCTAAAATGGATATACTGTGACTTCAGCCACTGTTCCTTGAATTAAACACCTGTAGAAGGACAAGACTGAGTTTTGAGGCTAGGTTCCATCCTGTTTATCAAACCTCTTGCTTAAGCCACACTATCTCAGTTAGCAATATCTGGAGATAACACTAAACCAAACTAAATAAAAAGTCTCTATATGCAAATTCTGTTCTCTATGTAACTGAGCCCCAATCTAGTGTCCCGGTCATACTTGACTTGGTCAATTTGTTTGGCAATTTATCTAGATAAAGAATCAGTACCCTCAACAAATTGAAAGGGGATACTATGCATAATGTGGGATTCCATATAAGGAAAAAGTCACCAGACATTATTTCTTAAATGCTGACAATGTTCTTAACAGCAGTGTCACATCTTCCTTGCTTTCAATTAGCTACAAGCAGCCTGTCAGTCACATAATACAGCCAATGAGAACAGCACAATAATGCTTCATCAAGCTTGCAGGTTAACCTATGGGCAGAGTTTTACAATCATTACTTTTAAAATTGTAGTCATTTAGCAAATTGTAAGTAATTTAGCAGAAGCAATTTAGAAGACCCAATTAGTTCCAGGTCTTGCTCAAGCACAGAACAACACATCCACTTGCTCTCTCTCGGATGCAATTTCGCAACCATTTGGTTACTGGTCCGTTGATCTAACCTCCAAGTTACGAGATGCACTCGTTATCCATTTTGCTCTCAACCAGTGGGTGTAAATCTTGATGTAGAAAATTATGAAAGGTTTGCATTCATTAATAAAGTGAGCATCTGATAAATTTCTAATTATAAATAATGTATATAATGAAATGTTAATATATCCATGCAAGTGTTTTTTTTGCTCATAGGACTTTTAGTTATTGAAAAGTGTTCTCCAGGCAGATCTGCCTTGGAGGCAGAAGTCCTTTGATTGGTTGATTCAAAACTGAGAGCAGACCTCCCATTAAGTTTAATTTTGATTTACAATTACGATTTTTATATATATATATCTCTGCCTGAAAAACACTTTTCAATAACTAAAAGTCCTATGAGCGTTCTTTTTACATCATATCATATGGCTCTGAGGATCTACAGTACTCTTGCAGTGAATTTTACTTCCCAAACAAATGTTCATATTGTTAGCAATGTTTGTTCTATTTTCATTTAGGCCTTAAACATTTACAAAGTCACAAGGACATTACAGTTGAGTTTGCAGGAACACAAGTCATATTGAACTCCTCAGACAAGGGCAGGTTACAGACGTATTTTGTATTTCTTTTTCAATTGTCATCTTTTAATTATTTTACCATTATTTGTTTTCATTTCACTGTAAAATGTTAGGTTTTATTTCTACTTTTCCTATTTACATTTCAACAGGGCAATGTAATGGTAATAAACCCAATACTTGACAGATAACCGGTTATTCCTGCTGCACTGTGTGAAATGTACAGCTCCGAGTTCCTTAGGGAAAAATAAGTTATGGTGCTATTTGGAGATGCCTTCTTATTCAGTCAGCTACGGATGATGACTCACTAAGATAAACCCACCGGCTGCTCTCTGTACATTAGCTGCCGACCTGCCTGCCTGCTGCCGCTGTGGGCTGTACGGGCTACTCAGCCAACCCAGTTATATGACTGAGGTGAGTTTAATGAGTCACTTCGCTATCACTGCCTGAGTAGTCAGCAAGCCACTTCCGGTTTGTTGTGGAGAACTGGAAAAGCTGTCGCATTATGCTGTGATGCGGTGATGTACACACCACCACTCAATAAGCTGGAGGCACGGACTGAACTTACAGTGGAGAAAACGCTGTACACAGCCAGATGCACGACATATGCTCTCATCTCGATTTTATTTCTAGCTGTCTACCTGAACACTAATCAGGTTGATTGGTATAGACCGCCGTGTTGTTAGGCTTTTCCCTAAGGTTTTAACAGAAATTCAGTTTAGTAGAGACAGATGTTCATAGACCTGACAGGCAGAAATATTTCCCAACATGCTGAGTATGGTTTATTTTGTACAATAACTGGTTTGTCCTCTGTCGCCCATGCATCGGCAGGTCCTCAGCCAAGTGGTCAATGTGAAACTGCAGGTGTTTATGAACTGCCGGGCCAAGCTATCCGAGATGCCCCTCAAGAGGTATTCCTCTTTGCTGCTCCTTATTAAAGTTCCTGTCCAAGAGCTGTGCGTGTGTGTGTGCGTACGTGCATTTGTGTGTTGTGTGCGTGTGTGTCTGAGACCACACAGGGACTCTCTGAGATTGTATCACAGATGCTGTCTGCTTGATAACGCAACATTATTGCTCTGGGCCCTGCTCATGTCTGATGGAAAGTTGTTTAGGACACATCCGCTAGTGTTTGGAGGAAGTAGCAACATTTACACTAGATGTAAATAGGCACAGTTGCGCGCGTGAAGGTTCTTTGTTAACAGGAGGGATATCTGATCTCATCTGTGTGTTAAATTTTATCCTACATTTGTGGGTTGTGGGCAATTTCAGATAGTAATGATAAGCCAGTTCAGAGCACAAGACTCCTTCGAACAGCCACGCAGTTACTGGGGACTGCTTACTTTATTGCGCAGTCCTCATTAAATTTGTTAGCTGGCAGAAGTGCGCGTCATCGTCTGCCACTGTGAGAACATTGGGGTGGCCTAAAAAGAATTTACTGGGAAAGGTTTGTCAAGGAGGATATTTTTTTGAGTTTTGGGCTCTTTCTGACTTTTCTTTCTGTTTGAGAATTTGTTCCCTCTTCCAATAAAGAGAAAGTGAGACTGGTTTCCTCTAGTGACTTGGTTATGGCTCAGTAATTGAATCCTGTGTCCCCTCTCCCCCTAACTTCATATATGCACCAGCTCTCTCATTCTCTGCAGCTCTGCTGCTAGACAAGCTGCTGCGACTTAAAATTAACTTTGTAACAATCTTCTCTGGAAGAACATCTTTGGGATCAGATGGCTGCTTTTAAAAACAGAGGAAAGGTGTTAGCAGCCATGATCATCTGTTGTGTTATCTTCACTCATTACCACTTCCCTGTGTCAGAGGTAGATTGATGAACAAGAGTTACCATTAAGAATAGCAGAGAATCACTTCCCAGAATAGAATGGCTGCCTGCTTCCATAGAAATAGGAGAAACAGCATACAGTAGTGTGCAATTAGAGAAGAGCAGATTTTGCGCTCTCAATTTTCAATTGACTACTTACTCTCTTTGTGAAGCTTCTACCGCTTCGTGTTGGAGTCGGACGTGTCTTTCCTTGGCAACGAGACGGTGTCCGCAGGACCGGTGGCGCGCTTCCTGGATCTCCCGGAGTCACCTCTGCTCACCCTTAACATGATCACCCCAGAGAGCTGGATGGTGGAGGCTGTCAGGAGCCCACATGATCTGGACAACATCCATTTACAGGAGGTAATACTGCCCCGTAGACCATACTAGACTACACCGCCTTCCAAACTATTATGCAAATTGGAATTAAGTGTCATAACAATGAAATATTTTGTTTTTTCAATCAAAATCATGGATGGTATTGTGTCTCCAGGCTCTTTGGATCAATGAAATTAATCTCAGACATCTGTGATAATTAGTTTAGCAAGGTGAGCCCAATTAAAGGAAAACTACTTAAGAAGGATGTTCCACATTATTAAGCAGGCCACAGGTTTCAAGCAATATGGGAAAGAAAAGGATCTCTCTGCTGCGGAAAAATGACAATTAGTGCAATGTCTTGGACAAGGTATGAAAACATTAGATATTTCAGGAAAACTCATGCGTGATCATGGTACTGTGAAGAGATTTGTGGCTGATTCAGAGCACAGATGGGTTTGTGCAGATAAAGGCATAATGAGGAAGGTTACTGCTAGACAAATTCATTGGATTAAGAGAGCAGCTGCTAAAATGCATTTACAAAGCAGCAAACAGGTATTTGAAGCTGCTGGTGCCTCTAAAGTCCTGCAAACCTCAAGATGTAGGATCCTCCAGAGGCTTGCATTTCTCCATTAACCTACTATTCACCCACCCCAAACCAATGCTCACAAGCAGAAACGCTTGCAGTGGGCCCAGAAGTACATGAAGACTATTTTCAAACAGTCTTGTTTACTGCAGGGGCGCAAACTTGTCACCTTTCGGCGAAATTCACCGTTTTTACTTTAAAATAGGTCACCCACGTGATTTGTGTAGATCTGCATTAAAACATATGGAGGGGGGGGGTCTGTCTTGTTACAGTAATCTGCGAGTAGGCATAACACATTTTGTAATTCGGGAATCTTCATCCTGTGGAAATACTTTATTCTCTGTTGCGCCGTTCTAACGGGCCCTGTCCACTTGCCATTTGGATTCTCGGCTGCCAAAGCTGAGTTCACTCTTCGCTGGCCGCTTGTGGGCGTGTATGTTTAAACGGTTCCAAAAAAATTGTAAAATGCAGGGAGCTGACAATCTCTTATAAATACCACTGTTGTTGGAAATTATATGAATGAAAAAATGAACAAATGAATCATAATTCACATTGATCTATATCTAGGTGGAGAAAGTAGTTTCAGTGGTAGCTGCTGTAGTGTTTAGACGACGATTACACCAAATGAAATGTCGTCCTACTGAGTAGTAATTATATTGTCCTAAAATAAAATGACTTCCCGATATAGTCTACATATACGAAGGGAATAATTGCATACAAAACGATTTACACAAAGATCTCCATTGCAAACATGAATAATGACAGGAAGATTCTTGTTGTGTTGACATTGCTGCATTACGGCAGACGAGGGCTACAGCCAAGTTTACAAGCTAGCAACGTTTGATGTCTAGCACTGCTAGTAGCAGCTGTCTAACCGGGGTGGCCAATAGGTCAATAGCAATCTACCAGTCGATCGCAAAGACAATGCGTGTAGATCGCACATTTTTAATAAATGCTTTTGTTACATTTTTATTTTCATATAAATAAATATAACAACTTCATTATTTCTCCATTTAGTTTCTTTCTGACTTGCACTTAACGAATAGATTTTGACCAGGCAAGATTTTTGTTTAATCCCATATTCCAGTTTAGTAGCCTATACAGTTTTAGAGAAAAATGGAAAGAGTGATTTTCATTTGAACAAGCTGCATTTTGTTATGTTAATGTTACTTCACTCGGGACACTCGTGTTGATTTGAATTTCATTAAGAAAACTCTTATGTGAATATATATTTTTTTCTGCTAGCTTGGGCCATTTTTGGTAGTAATGTGATTGGTGGGGTGGACCGGAGTGGGTGATTTGGAGAGTATCGGGGTGGGTGGTTGGAAGCAGAGATGGGCATAAATACAGTAATAGATTACTTTTCTGGGTTGGGCTAAGTGCAC
>JACXGM010000215.1:0-55767 GCA_016801145.1 Umbra pygmaea
GTTGCTGCTAGTCTGGGGTAGTTGCTGCTAGTCTGGGGTAGTTGCTGCTAGTCTGGGGTAGTTGCTGCTAGTCTGGGGTAGTTGCTTGCTAGTCTGGGGTAGTTGCTTGCTAGTCGGGTGTAGTTGCTTGCTAGTCGGGTGTAGTTGCTTGCTAGTCGGGTGTAGTTGCTTGCTAGTCGGGTGTAGTTGCTTGCTAGTTGGGTGTAGTTCATAAACACTTGACTGCAGGCTCCTCCTGTTTGTTTAGAGTTAGCTTGTGGACCAGACTTGGTCTTATGTCATGTCTAGAGACATCTGAAAATGACAAGCATGCAATGCATGCTAATTTTCCTTAAAACAAATAACTTCAAGTAGTCGCTCATTTGTTCTTTATAAATAAGGAGTGTTCTGTACATGAACTTGGAAATAATGGACGACGAGTCCATTTGCACACTTCATTATTGCAGTGAATCTACTGGGTGGCCAACAAACAACGTAAGAATCACACTCGAAATTAGTTAATTTGAACTTTAAAATGTTTGGTTTCTACAGACGCGACACAGATGTTAAGTCCATTTGTTTCCGATTTACGGGCGCAGCCCAGTCATACCTTATAAAGGTTCTGTGGCCATGCTCATGTTGGTTGAAATATGAGACATCAAATCATTACACTATTCTAGGCAATGAGAATCAAGTATTATGTGGTCTAATATACTATAGAATAGTTATTTTTTATCATGTCATTATTTGCTTCAGTAGAAATGTATGCGGTTTTTAAACTAAGAATTTCAATCATGTTACCCTGTAGCACAACACAAACAGGCTGGAAACTCAGCCCTTTGTCTTTATTTAATTAAGCCAGAGTGTTTCAGTTTTACTGCTCCGGGAAATATAATACAAGAATAGGAAATGCATTCGTGCCAGGTGTTTTGCCAACACTGCTTTTGATAGTGGTACTAATCCTCAGCCCTCTTGTTTCCGTCATCCCCATCACTGTTTTTTCTACCTCTCCTACATCCTCCCACCCCTGACTTGGTCTTTCCCTGCTGGTCAGACCTGGGTCTGTTTTCTACGAAGACACTGGTGGAGGCCAACCCCGATCACCTGGTGGAGGTGCGCACCCAGCTGGCTCAGCCCGCCGACGAGAACTGGGACCTGAGCGGCAGCAGGAAGATGTGGCGCTGCCAGAGCAGCCAATCACACACCACCATCGCACAGTACGCCCAGTACCAGGCCTCATCATTCCAGGAGTCACTACGGGTGAGTGTAGAGACACGCGCACAAAGGACTTTTAGTTAAGGGGTTTGGTTTTGTAATGTTTTAATCTTAAAACTGAACCAGGTATAACTTCCAATATCCGGAAATACTACCTCCTCACTATCCCAGAACACGACTCGCGTGACATCAGTTAATTGTCAATGCCCCATGCACTACATGTTATGTTTAATTTCTTCTTACTGTTTTCGTCCATTTATTATAATGTTTTTCTAGCATAAGAAGATTCAAACAAAATATTTTCAGTATATTAAAAGTATAATTAATAATTGTATGTTGTTATTCAGTAGATTAAATTTATAATGAATGAATTGTATGTTGTTATTCAGTATATTAAACCATAATGAGTTAATTGTATATTATTGTTCGGTATATTAAACCATAATGAATTAATCGTATGTTATTGTTCGGTAGATTAAACCATAATTAATTTATTTTATATTATCATTTGGTAGATTAAACCATAATGAATTAATTGTATTTTATTGTTCGGTAGAGTAAACCATAATTAATTAATTGTATATTATTTTTCGGTAGATTAAACCATAATGAATAAATTGTACATTATTATTTGGTAGTTTAAACCATAATGAATTAGTTGTACATCATTGTCTGGTAGATTAAACCATATTGAATTAATTGTATATTATTTTTTGGTAGATTAAACCATAATGAATTAATTGTATATTATTATCAGTAGATTAAACCATAATGAATTGTGTATTATTATTCAGTATATTAAACCATAATTAATTAATTGTGTATTATTAAGTATATTAAATTGTATATTATTATCAGTATATTAAATTAATTGTATATTATTATCAGTATATTAAACCTATAATTTGTTTTCCAGGAAGAGAATGAAAGGAAAAAGGAACTGGAAGCAGAAGCAGCCAACCCAGAGAAGTATGAACTTAGTCTTGTTCTCTGTCTGTTTCATTTCTACTTATGCATTGTCTAAACTACATCTCCCATGATCCTACAGTGTTGCACGGAGGAGGAAAGGACCCTTCAAACACATCAAGTTTGGCACCAACATCGACCTATCGGATGAGAGGAAGTAAGTGTTCAACAGATCCCACTGTTAGAAATATGTACATTTTCCATGAACCAGATTCTATCCACAACCACTAGCTAGGTTTATTGTTAATCTGACAGGAAGTGGGCATCTTGGGATCAGCCTTTATCATTATTATTCTCTCGTCTTGAGAGCGGTGTTTGTCAGCAGTGGTGTTGACCTCTGACCTTCCAGGTGGAAGCTGCAGCTCCAGGAGCTCAGTAAGCTGCCAGCTTTTTCCAGGGTGGTGTCTGCTGGGAACCTGCTGAGTCACGTTGGGCACACCATCCTGGGCATGAACACCGTCCAACTCTACATGAAGGTCCCTGGGAGCAGGACTCCAGGTACACACACACACAAACGCTTGTTCTTTTGTCCTTGTGGGGACCTGACACTTAACTCTGGGCCAAACACATGTTTTTTAAGCCCTAAACCTAACTTTAAACTCACAACCTACAACCCCAATTCTGAAAAAGTTCGGACCATATGGAAACGTTGATAAGAACAGAAGAGTAATTTGTAAATGTACTTGACCCAAAAAAAGGTTCAAAGTGTTAGATGTTTTACCTAGTAGACTGCATTGTTTTTTTAAGATAAATGTTTGTTTTGAAATTGATGCATGCAACACATCCCAAAAGATTTGGGACAGGGGCAATTTAGGAAGTAGTCATGTGACAAGTTGAAATAAGGTGATGTGAAACATGCAAGGCAATCATGTAATCATAGAATGTGAGGAACCTCCCAAAAAAAAACTTAATCCTTCAAGAGCAAGGATGGGTCAAGGCTCGCCAATCTGCCTACAGACACGTCAGCTTTGGATCACACTCTTTAAGCATGTCCTGATGCACACAAACACGCACAGGTCATGAACCAACACTGTCTCGCCTGCATTGAGGGCTGCAAGGTGGCCTAGTAGATAGGGCATCTGACTGGTATCCAAGAGGTACTTGTTTCTAATCCCTCAACCACCGAGGTGAAAGCACTGTCGTCCAAGAGCAAGACCGGTAACCCTGGTTACTTCTCCTCCCCCGTAACATTCCCCCCAGGTAGTTGCTGTAATTTCGAATTGCTCAACTTTGCTAAATAACAGTGAAATAATTACATCTATACATGTAGACGCATAGTAAAGCTGATTACTGGTAATTGTGCTGTTTGTTAGGTTTTTCTATTTTGTCTTTTTAGGTCATCAGGAGAACAACAACTTCTGTTCGGTAAACATCAACATTGGCCCTGGGGACTGCGAGTGGTTTGCTGTGCCTGAACCATACTGGGGAATCATCAACAACTTCTGCGAAAAGTACGTCAATAACAATGTCAGATGGGGTGGAGGTGGGGTGGGTCATTTGATTATAGGCTCCTGATGTTGTAGCCCTCGAGTGCTGCTCTTCACTTATAATTGGCTGCTCCCTGTAATTATGTATAACAGGGCTGCACAATCCTGTTCATGGAGAGGTACCATCCTAGCACACTAGATTTGAATATTAAACTGGTTAAAAAGCTATATCGGTCAGTCACATCTAGCTAACATAGACCGAATTTAAATACTGCACTACAACTTTACATGAACGAAAGAGAGCACTTCCGTTTTTCCTAACACAACGATGCGGATTACGAGTGCATCTTGTGTCGAGCAGTTACAATAATGACAAGACCGGCACACCCCTAGTAGAAAGGTCAAGTAAAGAGATTTGTGAACTACAACTCTAAATTCAACCTGTATGATGTCAAATAAAGGAGAGAAGTTGAACTAATGCTAGGATAGTTAATGTAATACATTGTAATACATTGTCATACAATGCTGACATTATATTAGCGGAAACATTTTACATTTTGAAATGATGAAATGCATTGAATTGCCAATCATTTGTTTCTATAACGTTTTCATCATGTCCAGGAACAACATCAACTTCCTAATGGGTTCATGGTGGCCCAACCTGGAGGATCTGTATGAAGCAGACGTCCCCGTGTACCGGTTCATCCAGCGGCCCGGCGACCTGGTCTGGCTCAACACGGGCACCGTCCACTGGGTCCAGGCCATCGGCTGGTGCAACAACATCGCCTGGAACGTAGGCCCCCTCACCGGTAAGAGAGGACGTGTAGAACCTATGAGAAACCTATTCTCTGAAAAGTATATCTTGTAAAGTTCATATATCCAGCCTGCCTTAGAACAGCATGAAAACGAAAATTAAAACCTTGTCTTAAACCAGTTCTGATATTCATTATTAGTTGTGTTTCATCTCCCTGTTTAAGCCCCGCCTTTACCAGAGCATGTTTCGAACGAATCAGGGATGACAAAACAGGAACTTTGCTTATCATTTCACATATTTGAGCCACTGCTGGCAGTCTTAAATGAAACTGGTTCTATAGGATTCTATATATAGAGTCTACACCAATCAGCCATAACATTATGACCATTTGCTTAATATTGTGTAGGTCCCCCTTTTGTCCCCAAAACAACCCTGACCCGTTGAGGCATAGACTCCACTAGACCTCTGAAGGTGTGCTGTGGTATCTGGCACCAAGACGTTAGCAGGAGATCTTTTAAGTCCTGTATGTTGTGAGGTGGGAGCTCCATGTATCAGATTTGTTTGTCCAGCACATCCTGGAGATTCTCGATTGGATTGAGATCTGGGGAATTTGGAGGCCAAGTCAACACCTTGAACTCATTGTTGTGTTCCTCAAACCATTCCTGATGATGAATATTGTTTCCCTGAAAGGTTGTACATGGTCTGCAATAATGCTTAAGTAGGTGGTACGCGTCAAAGTAACATCCACATTAATGGAAGGACCCAAGGGTTCCCAGCCGAACATTGCCTGAAGCACACTGCCTCCTCTGGCTTGTTTTCTTTCCATGACTCTTTTCTAACAGAACCAGCTTTAACTGGTTCAGCACTTTGAGCTACAGTAGCTCGGCTGTTGCATTGGACCATATGGGCCAGCCTTCGCTCCCCACGTGCATCAATGAGCTTTGGCCACACTTCACCTTGTAGTGGATTCACTGATTGTCGTTCCTTGGACTACTTTGATAAGTACTGATCAGTACAGACCGAGAACACCCCACAAGAGCTGCAGTTTAGGAAATACTCTGACCCAGTCGTCTAGCCATCACGATTTGGCACTTTTCAGAAGTCGCTCAAATCCTTATGCTTTCCATTTTTTCTGCTTCTAACACATCAAATTTAAGGAAAAAAATGTTAACTTGCTGCCTAATATCCCACCCAATTACAGGTGCCACGATACCAAAATTATCCGTGTTATTCACTTCATCTGTCAGTAGTCATAATGTTATGGCTAAACTGTGTATATCATACAGGTTCTATATACTGTAATCCTATATACAGAGTCTATATAAATCAGTCACTATATAATCCTATATACAGATTATATACATTCACAATCAAAATTATTCAACCCCTATTGCAAATCAGGTTCATTGTCAAAATCTACAGACTTAGCAGTTTGCAATGAACAAATCAAACAAAAGCAATTTAAATGGATCAAAACAATGTATGCATCAAGTGGTTTCCCCAAATCCAGATGAAAATGTAACTGATAATGACTTCTCCAGTCTCAAATTATTCATCCCCCTGAATAGAATCCCTCACAAGAGCACAAATATGCAAAACAAGGGGTTGCCTCAAGCACACCTAATCAAGGGCTTCATTAATTGCACCAGGTGTGCTTGAGCTTGAACACATGAAATGCCTGCACTGGCAAGTGGTTTGTTGAGTGTCACATTTGACTGCATGTCAAAATTTGCCTTTACAAAAAAGGGACAGGATAAAAAAAGATGGCAAAGGCACTGAATGTTTCCAGAGACACCGTTGGAAGCATAGTTCACAAGTTCAAAGTTAAGGGAACAGTGATTACACTACCTGGACAGGGAAGAAGAAGGAAGCAATCAACTGCTGCAACCAGATTTCAGAGATGGCAGGTTGTGGAAAAAACCCTTGAGTGATTGCAAAAGAACTTCAGCAAGACTTTGTGGCAATAGGCACTGAGGTTTCAGTTAGTACATTAAGGCACGTACAACAGTGTTCCAAGCAGAAGGTTTCCATGCCAGTACTCCAAAGATACAGCACTACTGACCAATAAAGTCAAAATCATATAAAGAAGCCACAGAGGTTTTGGGATTCTGTTCTCTGGAGTGATGAAATAAAACTGGAACTGTTCAGCACGATGGGTCAGCAGTATGTCTGGAGGAAGAAGAATGAGCATACGCTGAAAAGAACACTCTGCCCACAGTCTAGCATGGTGGTGGCTCTGTGATGCTCTAGGGCTGCTTTGCATCATCTGGCACAGGAAACCTTAAGTGTGTGAAAGGCAAAATGGATTAATTAAAGTACCAGTAAATCTGTCTGTGAGGAAGCTGAATCTTGGGCATAATTGGACATTGCCACAGTACAATGATCCCAAGCATACCTGAAATTCCATGAAGGCTTGGTTGTAGAAGAAGTCCTGGAAGATTCTGCAGTGGCCATCAGTCACCCTATTGAAAATTTCAGGTGGGATTTGAAGAAGGTGGTTGCAGCGTGCAAACCCAAGAATATTACTGAACTGGAGGCCATTGCTCATGAGGAATGGGCTAAGATTCCTCAGGAACGCTGTCAGAGGATGGTGTCTGGCTATGAATCTTGTATAGTGAACAAATCAATTGCAAAGTCACTCTTTGCCATGAAAATGAACTTAATCCCCCCCAAAAAAAACATTTCACTGCATTTTAGCCCTGCCACAAAAAGACCAGCTGCCCATCATGTCAGTGATTGTCTCGTTAACACAGGTGAGAGTGTTGATGAGGACATGGCTGGAGATCACTCTGTCATGCTGATTAAGAATAACAGAATTGAGTCTTTAAAAGGAGGGTGGTGCTTGAAATTATTGTTCTCTGTCAACTAATGGCAGCAGGCAGGTGTGAGTGCATCTGTACGCACAGTGAGGCAAAGACTTTTGGAGGAAGGCCTGGTGTCAAGAAGGGCAGAAAAAAGCCACTTCTCTCCAGGAAAAACATCAGGGACAGACTGATATTCTGCGAAACGTACAGGGATTCGACCACTGAGGACTGAGGTGAAGTAATTTTCTCAGGTGAATTTCCTTTCCGATTATTTGGGCCATCTGGAAAACACATTGTCCATTGAAGACAAGATGAGCACTACCATCAGTCCTGTGTCATGCAAACAGTAAAGCATCCTGAGTCCATTCATGTGTGGGGTTGCTTCTCAGCCAAGGGAGTGGGCACACTCACAATTTTGCATAAGAAGACAACAATAAATAAAGAATGGTACCAACACATCCTTCGAGAGCAACTTCTCCCAACGATCCAAGAACAGTTTGGTGATGACCAATGCCTTTTCCAGCATGATGAAACACCTTGCCATAAGGAAAAAGTAATAAGTACTGTAAGTAGCTCTGGGAATGAAATATCCATGGCCAGGAAACTCCCCAGACCTTGATCCCATTCAGAACTTGTGATCGATCCTCAAAAAGTGGGTGGACAAAAAACAACAATTCTGACAAACTCCAAGCATTGATCATGCAAGAATGGGCTGCCATCAGTCAGGATGTGGCCCAGAAGTTGCCAATAATGCCAGGGCAGACTGCAGAGGTCTCAAAAATGAAGGGTCAACACTGCAAATATTGACCTTTTTGCATAAACTTAATGTAATTGTCAATAAAGCACTTGACACTTATGGAATGCTTGTAATTATACTTTGGTATACCATAGTAACTACTGACAAAAGTACACAAAATTTTGTGGAGACCAATACTTGTCACTCTCAGAACTTTTGACAACGACTGTATAGGATTATATAGAGCCTGTATTATGTATTCTGTATACATCCCATATAATACAATAATTCAATATATTGTCTATATAATACAGGCTTTGCCCATGGGAGATAGTTAGAAAGCACCAACTACAATCTTAACGCTGCATCTCCCCTCTTCCCGCCAGCGTACCAGTATAAGCTGGCTGTAGAGCGATATGAGTGGAACAAGCTGCAGAGCGTCAAGTCCATCGTACCCATGATGCACCTCTCCTGGAACATGGCCAGGAACATCAAAGTTTCCGACAGCAAGCTCTTCCAGATGATCAAGTGAGATACATTTTCTCTCTCTCTGTCCTGCTAAACCCACTCTCTGTCCCGCTAAACCCACTCTCTGTCCCGCTAAACCCACCCTCTGTCCCGCTAAACCCACCCTCTGTCCCGCTAAACCCACCCTCTGTCCCGCTAAACCCACCCTCTGTCCCGCTAAACCCACCCTCTGTCCAGCTAAACCCACCCTCTGTCCTTTAGATACTGTTTGCTGCGGACATTGAAGCAGTGTCAGACACTCCGGGAGCTGCTGCTGGCGGCAGGAAAGGAGCTGGTTTGGCATGGCAGGGCCAGAGATGAACCTGCACATTACTGCAGTGTCTGTGAGGTAAACAAACACAGGTCTTCATACTACACACACACACACACACACACACACACACACACACACACACACACACACACACACACACACACACACACAGGTGTTCTAACACACTCACCCACCCCTGGCTCTGTCCTCAGGTGGAGGTTTTTGACCTTCTGTTTGTGACCAGTGAGAGTAACAGCAGTAAGACGTACGTGGTGCACTGCCAAGACTGCGCCCGCAGGGGGAGCTCTAACTTGGACACCTTTGTGGTGTTGGAGCAGTACAAGATGGATGACCTAACGCAGGTCTACGACCAGTTCACACTCGTAAGTCAACATGGACGTAACCTTGACTACTACAAGGTTAATATCTGTGTCACCAGTGGCTCACAGCAGCCACTCGTCTGCTATTTATGAATTGAATAGTCTGCAGTCCTGTACTGGTCTCCGTATCTGTTCCACAAGAAGGCTGTGTGAGAAACCATGTTTTATTAGCAGTAATAGACTGCTCTTAAAAAAAGGAGAAGGCAAAGAATGCAACAAATAAGTCTCAGAAGGTTTTTCCAGCAGAAAATGTGGTGTTGAAAATAGAAATTAGTTTGGGTAGCTTTTGGTTTTTTTCTCACAGACTCATCGTTTATCAAGTGTTCCTGTATATAATCCGTTTTCAAGGTTCCTAGGATGCTCTCTAAAAGATCCTTTACGCAGATGTCATACAAGTCCAGTGTGAACTCGTGTGTAAATCCATCACTCTTCTAATTTAAAGCCTGATCCTGTCATAGAAATGCTTAACAAAGCAAATCAATCTAGGTAGTTGACTAAGCAAATAACAAAAGAAATCCGTTAAATATATTTTATTATTCCCTTTTTACATCAGCAATTCTCACAGTGGTTTTACAGATACACAGCCTAAAACAATGGGAATTGAAGCACACTGGCTAAGAACACCCTAGTAGAGCTTGAAAATAGGAAGAAACGATAGAGGGGCCAGACTCAGTGGGGTGGCCGGTCATATGCTGGCTGTGCCGGTTCAGGTTCTGTAATGGCCACAAAAGTACTACAAAGCCTACCGAGAGAGGAATCGGTTCATCCTGAAAACTGATGTTGGTAGGCTATTAACTCTCTTTTTATAGTATTTTTCGTAGTGGCCAGTATCAGTTAACGTGTGTCCGGCACCCCTACCAACTGATTGTGTGATCATTCACAGTTAGTAGGTATACCTTATGGGCTCACTTCAAACTCTCTTCTCAAGAAATTGGATGTAGTATACCACAGTGCCATCTGTTTTGTTACCAATGCCCCATACAACACCCACCACTGCAACCTCTACTCACTAATGGGATGGCCCTCGTTACACACTCAGCGCCTAATTTACTGGTGCCATCTCATCTACAAGTCCTTACTAGGCAAAACACCACCTTACATAAGCTCATTAATCTCCATAGCATCACCCACTCTCAACCTGCGCTCGAGCAGGTAAATCTCCCTAGTCGCTACAAAAGCCTGCACCTCATGTGGCCGCCTCTCCTTCCAGTTCTCCGCTGCTAATGATTGGAAAGATTTACAAAAATCCCTGAAACTCGATTCCACCGTAACCATTACTGCTTTTAAAGCATTACTTTCAAATCTACTGACTGACTGCTGCAGATGTTGATTCTACCCCCTCTCTTTGCCCGTTTATGCCCCAGCGCACTCTACAAAGCCTTAACGCATCTTGCACATATTCAACCACATAGCTGTCTTTGTATAATTTGCAAATTTTTCAGCAATGTTCATCCTGTTACCTGTCCTAGGGTTAGTTCTTTTGTACTGCCACTTCACATTCCAAATAATCTATCTCTCTGTTTTAAACCATATTTGCATTGAATGTACAGTATTTTTTTTATCGAACCGAATACCGTTTATATGTATAACTGTATACGTTAATGTTTGTACTCTGTGTGTAACTTCATGTCGCCTTGCATCTTGGCCTGGTCGCGATTGCAAATGAGAACGTGCGCTCAATCGATTAACCTGGTTAAATAAAGGTGAAATAAAAATAGAGTAACATTGGTTCAACTGGCACTCTTGTCCATGCACACTTTATGGATTTAAACTAGAGTAGGTCAGTGAAATGAAGGGAAATGTTGGATGGGTTTTAACTTATTGTAATGTATCTTATCCCCCTCTCCCCCTCCAGGCATCCCCCCTGCCTTCCACCTCTTGACAGTAACGTTCTATCTCCCTGACGACACTTGGAATCCCCATGACTCCCGGAAACCACCGGAAGCCCTTTTTCTGATATTCAGGAAGTGTGCTAGCAGTCCTTCACTGCTCTTGTAGCTGTTCCACGTGGCAGCTGTTTGAAAAGCTGTTTCTATGCAACCTGCCCTAAGCACGAGGCTTGGGTTGCAGAATTCTGTGATTTTTTGGGGACCTGGAAGTTTTGGAAAAATGTACGGAATTTTACACCCCTTCTCCTGCTACCGCCATCAGACTGTTGAAATGCTGCCTGGCTCAGCTGTAACTTTTACAGAAGAAGTGATTGAAATGATGACTGAAAAAAAAAGGTTTTTGTATATATTATGTTAGAACTGGCAACAATGTCACACGAAGACTACTGACTTGACAAATGAAACCCCTTACCCCCTCGCTGGGCTGAGAGAAAAGTCCTCAATAGCATAGCTGGTCTTGTCTGTTAGATAGTCATCTTGGACAAGAATGGGGGGGAAACATGTTTTAATGTGACAAAGTTGTGAGATTTTTTTTAGAGCTTTTATTGATATTTTGGGAGTAGAGAGGAATACAATGAGTGAAGAAAAAAGCCAAGTCGCCATGAAAAATGTGTTGCACACAGACTTAAGGAATACTTTTCATTTTTAATCCTGTAAATTTACATTATTTATAAAGTGCATATTTATTGCTTGAACAAAATATTTGTTGATGGAATGCTGTATTTTTTCCCCCAGAATACCTGCCATTAAATTTGAAGGAGTTTGTGTCATTTTGCACACGGCTCCTACGTTTTCTATAATAAAACAGCTTTGGCAAAGCATTGTACAGAGACATTTCTTGAAATAGTTTTGTTTTCACATCTCATTGAACTATTTTGCGTTTTTATATTCTATTGTTATCTCATCTTATGTACTGCATGTCTGAATTTGGCAAGCACTACAAAAATAAGTACTATATACAGTCGTATTGAAACGTTTAGGCACCCCTGACAATTTTATTTATAAATAAATGGATGTTTGGATCAGCAACTTAATTTTCATCCATCAAATTGTGCACATTTTCTGTTCATCCAATAAACCTAATTTCACAACTGAAATATTACCCTGTCTTTTAGTTATTTGATAGATCAAAATGAAATTGCTGATCCAAACAGCCAATTATTTATAAATGAAAATCATGGAAATAGTCAGGAGTGCCTAAACTTTTGCATATGACCATATTATTGACAGTTGCTCTGTAGAAGAAAGCACATCATTATTTTAATAATTACAGCCTTTCATTGTGTTAAATTGTTTCCATTCACACCGCCCTTGGCAGCAGGTCTGGGCGTTTTCATGTTTTGAGTTCCATCTCAAAGCTCTGGAGACCGAACATGGTTTAGGACCCCCAGTTATTTTTTCATGTCTGAAGAAAGGCATTGTGGATCCTGTAGTTCTTCTAGCTCCTAGTAGTTATGGTTGTACCTGCACTCAGGATACCTGCATAGTGGGGATTGCAGGTCCTCAGGACTTAAAGCAGGTCCATCAGAGAGCCAACTGTAGCACGGTTGGCTTGGCTCCCTTGTCCCTGGAGGTGAGCAACAGTCTGGACAGAAGGACTGCGCAGAGTAGGGAGAGGCTCTGGGTGGGTCGGATGGCGCTGCATGGAGGGGTGCGTTGGTAGCTGGACGTACCCTGACCCAGACAGGAGAAGATGTCCTGTCCAGAGGCTGAGTGGGAGAGCGAGTCTGGGGGAAACCCTGGAGGAGAGTCGGGAATAGTCTCACCGTACAAATGATCCAAGTCTGGCTCAGACAGATAAGAATTCTTAAACTGTTTATATTTTTTAATTTGTCAATCATTTGTAATAAATGTTTTTACCCTACTTTTTGTGCCAACTATGACTGATTAATATCCAGCTCTGGAAAGAATTAGAGACCACTTATTTACAGAAAATGACAACTGGTCAAAATAACAGAAAATGTGCAGTGATGTCAGACATTTAATGCAAAGAAATTAAGTTCATAATCACTTTAAAACAACACAAATCAATATTTGGTAGATTGATAATAATTGTCTTTCATGAGTCTTTCATGTAGATGTTGGGTGACTATGCGCCTGGTGCAGAAATTCAAGTAGCTCGTCTCTTCCTCTTGATCACATTCCAGAGGTTTTCAATGGGGTTGATTTAAGAAAAATGTGTGGTGGTCACTTAATTTTTTCCAGAACTGTATATACAATCTAGCGAAGGTATGCACGTCCTTTATAACTTAGTTCAGTGGTTCTCAAACCTCTCCTGGGGACCTCTGGCCAGCTCAGTTTTAATGTAGCCCTGAACAAGCTCCCCAGATTCCAGCAGCCAAAAACTTGATAATTAGTTAAATGGATTCAGGTGTGCTAGCTCTGGGATACAAATAATATGGCATGGCTGGAAGTCCCCAAGAGGGGCCTGAGAACCACTGAGTTGGTAGCACAGGGTGCTTTACAATACCAGGGTTGTGGGTTCAAGTCCCAAGATCATTCATTGCATAACATTATGTATTCATGCACACTCAGAGCCACATAATGAACCTGTTTGTTCTAAACATGGAGGTGCTACATTGGGTTTCAAATCGTTTGAATTGTTATCTGGGGCAGATTTACTATCAATCTTTTGCACACAAAGAGGAACAGTGTTAACAGACGGTTTCTAAAAAGAGGAACCAGTTAAATAGATTCTGTGTGAGGTTTTATACCAATAATATCAGCTATATCCTGCTGATAAGGTTTTTTCACTGGTTTTTAAAATTGAAGTTTGATGTTTCTGGATCCTCTTTTTTTATATATGATTACTCAAAGGGTGAAACACAATTCACTCAGAACTATAAATATTTTGTTGTTGTAGCCTATTTATTAGAAACATTCAAAGGAAAAGTACCTTTATCCAATTCTGATTCTCACAGCAATAAACTGCTATTTAGGCTAGTTTGTAATGTTGATTACTAGTCACTGCTTTTATTAAAAATTAAGACAAATAGACAAAATTAGACAACCTCCAGAGCTACGGTTTTATTATTAGCTTACTGATATTTACCAGGCAAGTTCACTGAGAGCATGTTCTCATTGACAACAGCCTGGGGTGAAGTTACACGTTGAGGAGAGGGGGTGAATGAACCAATTGAAAGGTGGGGATGATTAGGTTGTCATGATGGTATGGGGGACAGATTGGAAATGTGGCCAGGATTCGTAACAACGGAACTACATTCTTTTCTCAGATGTAAATACTGTAAAAACTTTTATTTGTTGATCGTTAGAAAATATTCCTGATTTTGGGGTTTTCTTCATGAAAGAACCTTAATTTTCCAATTAAATAACCGTTATTTCACAAAGTTGTATCAAGCACATTCATCTGCTCAGAGCCATAAACGTATGCAGTAGCTCTCGGCCGCTGTCTGCGCTCTTCCTTTAGAAGAAGAAGCGCTTTTCCTTTTTCTACATGCCTGGGTCCCTGGTCCCTAGCACAGGGTGAGCATCCGGTTTGGCAAATGAGAAAGTGCCTTAAACCTGCATTCTATCAGAATTCCAACTGGGGGCGATACGCCTGGTTGCAAAAGAGCTCGGTTTCTGTAATACTCTAGAGAATGAGAGACTAATATAGCCTAATGGATTTACTGAGGTAATAATCATTTTCATATGATCATTTTCATATGATCTCAATCGCTAGATTGAAAAAAAATAGAATTTGAAATATGGTCTCATTGATTTTAAAATCGGCGATAAACGAAAGGGGCGTTTAGGGCGTGGCTATGGCATTCGGTTTGTACCATTATACAATCTATGGTTTGTACGACAAGACACTCAAATGAGTTGAGTAAGTAACGTTACATTTTGTCTTCTGTTTTACTCCTCCCTCTCATCTAAAATCCGCAACCAAGATGTCTGCGCCCGTAACGGCATATTCGATTAAATAAATCAGATCTTAACAAACCAATGGGTAACGTCACACATGGTTATATCCAGTAGTTATAGAATCTATGGTTCCTAGCCTACGATTTCTACTGTTCTTTCATTAAAATAGTTAAACAAAATACTGAACCGCATCCAAGAGCTCTAAGATCTGAGACCAGCATTTAGTGGGGTGCACCCTCCCAAATATTTGCTGCTGGAAAGATATTAATTAATCCCATTCACCCTTGTTTAGGTCAATGACCCCGATGCTTCTGTCATCTGTGATAAACACACTCTGGTCATCCAGCAGGCCAAACATGTCCTCATCTAGCCTGGTGTAATAGAGCAGGAAGCCCTGGCTGTTGTGGCCCAGTCCCTGGGTTATGTGGAGCAGTTGGTAGGCTACATCTATCCTCTGGTGGATATCCCCCATGGAACAATACAGGCCCTGTAGAGGCCATGAGCTTGCCCATACCATCAGTCTGCCACACGAGCACTGGTAGCGGGGAAATGGCCAGCACTCAGTGCCTGGGAACATCTGTTGGGGAGTGATGAGGAGAGTATTGGAGAGAAGAAGAGAGGAACAAAGAGGATGTGAAACAGGAGCGCAGGTTTGTGTTCTTGTTTTGCACTTGTTTAGGTTTAGTCTGCATTTAAGTCTCGTCTTTGTCCATTCATTATGATTCATTCTGTTTTCTGTCAAAAACAAAAAAAAGTGGGCCAAATAAGTTAACATTCATTTGGAATTTTGCCATCTTCACATTGAATTAGGGCATATCTTTTACAAATTGTAGTTTGAGACAAAATAAATGACATCAAAGTTTGGTCCTTCTTTTTTGTTTTTGTGTATAATACAACATTTAATCAGGTGTGAAAAAAATAGTGATCCTGTAATTAACACGATCCAATAAATAAGATAATCAAATAAAGTTTGTTTAAATGCTTAAGTTCTCAGGTCTTCTCTGTTGTAGCACCTCAACCAGCTTCCCATTCAGCCAGGAAAAAGGCCATGCTCATTTGAAGGAAACGTCTGGAACTCGAGCTGGCCAAAAAGGAGGACGAGCCAACTGGGACCATGTGAGCAGACTGGCATGGGGGTGCCATGACAACAGCCTCTCAACTTCAGGAGACCAGAGGAGCTGATTGTTGACTTTAGGAACCAGAGGAACACACCCCAATCCACATCAACAGGGCTGCAGGAGACGAGTGTCAGCAGTTTGAAGTTCCTCAGCGTTGCTCACACCAGGTCAGCGATCCGAAACAACAATGGCCTTTACATACATTTCAGGATGCCCACCCAGTGTAAATATTTGTTGATAGAATGATTATCAGTACTGATACTGCTTTTGTTTTTGCAGTGATTTTTATTTTCTTTGCACTCTCAAGTAGTTTGCATTTTGTATCTTGGCACGCAACCATTATAACTTGAAACTTAAATCAAGGCATAAGCGTTGCCGGTAGCAACATATTGATTTAAATATTGTTATAAAATATGAAAATATGTTCTGCACAGAGAGATGACGCGACAACTCAGCGTGAGGTTCAGTTGAATGGCAATGCAGTAGCCCCTCCCCCATATGCAAAGGTGGGATTGCAGGGCCTCAATGGGTTAAGCATGTCCATCAGAGTGCAATCTGTCCAATCCTGACCCATTCCACCCTGGTCACCACTGTTCCAAACCAATGACTCTCTCTGATCGACCTGTACTGCCCACAAGCCAAAAAGATGAATGCCACCAAATAGCTTTTTCTCTTTGCTTGATGTGGCCCTCAAGAAAACTGCAATAGCTAGGTACTAATTCTCTGTGTAGAATTTAACAGAGAAAACAGAACTACTTCCTCTTTCAGTTTCTTTAAAATATTTTATGCATTTTTGTCATTGCTTATGTTTTAACAAAGCATGCAATAGTGTAAGGAATCATCTGATACAAATAGTTTTTTATCATTGTGTAAATATCAAGAAATAGTTTTCAATAGTTGTAAGCTGTAATAGTAGTTCCATTGTTAGGGTTGGAATTTACTGTACAAATAGCACCTTTAAACCGGTACACTACTTCTGATGCTCATGTTCCTACATCTAGACCAGGGCTGCCTACCTTGTTCCAGGTTTAAAATGAAATGATGATCTAAGCAAGAATACTTCCCCTCTTAGGGTGGTAACCATATATTTTTCACAAATTTATCTTATTATTGGGGGGGGACCACATTGCCTGCCTGTAAAATATTTAGGGGGACATGTCTTTACCATTCACCCCTGTTCCTACGCCCCTGTATTTCATCCCTAAATGTTCTCTACTACTAGCAAAACCTTTTTTACCAGCAAAAATTATAGCAATCAAAAATACTAACCAAACTTCAAATGTATAAATGTACTGAGCGAATAAAGACAATTTAGATACATATTTTGTAGTTTTTATAGCTATTTGTTTGTGTGATAAACCAATCCAATCCAGTCAATCCAAATGCATCTGTGTTCCAAATCCCCGGCCACCCTAATGTTGCTGTGGCCTGAACTAGCTCACCTAAATTAGTTGCAAGGTGATGCAGGTGTCTTAGCTCTGGAATATGTGTAATACCTGGAACAGTTGTGGGTCTGCAGGAGAGGTTTGAGCACCACTACCATGGCTAAGTACGTACCTGCACGATATGGGGCAGCAGGATGTCTGATTAGTTCAGACTCTGGAACCTGCTTGTTGCCTTAAGGATTGGATCAATGCTGCAGGGGGCTGGTTGCACCGCCGAGCGACAGATGGAGCAGTCGGAAAACGAGTGCAGATGAGAGGAGAGGAACGACAAGACCAGCGGATGCCAGCTCAACAAATCATTTGTAAGGTTAGCCTGGAAAATCTGCTTTTCAGCCAATGGGAGAGCAGGGTATGGGGACATCCACCAATCAAACCTGAGAATAAAGTATCCTCTGATGTGTGTTAGTGGAGAACATAAATGGATCAAACCCGTTGGATATTTCAACAGTTGTCCTTATGGTGGTTTGATGAAGAAATATATGTGGAACCGATTCACTCTACTGATGTGTCATGGGATGTGTTTTCCATGCTAGTTACTTTCCGTTAAATGTGTTTGTGTCATGTTACCAGAGGCCAACTTGGGACATGAAAAACAGTGAAGAGCTGCCTCTTTCTCACTGGTCAAACGAGCAGTGTTACCCTTGCTCCGCCTATGAGTGTTGCCACAGCCAGGTCGATTCATTACCCTCCCCTGCTATTTGATAATGCAAACAAACGATTTCTCCCGGTCATATATTGCTGTATACTTGCTACCAGTCTCGTGCCATTCAACATTTTCAACATTTTCACACAAGAACATTTAGAATTGAAGCAATCGAGAAGTTCCACTTCAACCAAGCAATGATGCTATTGACCTGTTAATTGACCTATTATTTTAAACTTTACTTGGTATATTATTATTGTGCATAGATCGGTTATAACTTTTCTTTTTGTGCTTTCTCCCATAATAGGCCTTTAAGACTATGTTCTTGAATACTGTCAGCACATTGCTTTAACATTGAACCTATAATTATCTGCATCGAAGATTCCACTCTAGAGCCACGGCCACAGGGGTTGTTGATGGGGACACAATCGGCTAACAAAACACCTCTGTCCATCAGTCTGAGGTAGTCTGTTTTTCAACCCGTCCTTCTGTTTCAGATCTGGGGCACCAGCAGAGGGCAGGTACCCAGGAACAAAAGTGTGCACAAGTTTCACCCCTCCAGGTCCTCAGGACTTCACACTATCAGTGCACTCTTGAAAGCTGTAATGATGGGCAGGCAGGCCGAACAGCTAACCAGTACCTACGTGATCTGGCCCTTGAAGAACTTGCAGATGGATGTCCCCACGCAGGCATTGCACTTGTCCAGCCCAAGGAATGTCCTCCGCAGGCTGAAGTCTTTGTGCTGGGGAGCCGGGGGAGAAACGACAGTGTCCACTGCAGCTGGAACTCACCATCCACACAAAAGCCAAGCCACCACACACCCTGTCAAACGAAGGCAGTCTGAACAACCTGTGGCCCTCTGATCAGGATGTCTTGGGGGCATGGTGGGATCAACCTAGAGATGGGCCGCTCACGCTCTCAGACACTTATCACGAAAACACTCACATTCTCATTTTCTATCGCACTCATTCTATTTTCTCCCTCTCTTTCTCTCTCTTTCTCCTCCCTCTTTTGCTCTCTCTCTCCACTCCCCCTCGGTCTCTCTCTCTCTATCTCTCCCTCTATCTCTCTCTCTTTATCTCTATCTCTATTTGCCCTATCAAAGACAGCAGCACTGCAACAGGAAACACAGAGAGGATGCAGCATGCATCGTTGTCATGGATACGTTTCCTCAACGGTCTGAACCCCCTAATAATGTGTGATCGCTAACCCCACCCCTAACTGCATAGTCCCACCTTCAAACCGGAACCCAGTTCCTGGCTAATGCCACATAGACCAATAGCAGTTGTCAGAACAGTAAAAACTGATCCGAGACCAGGCTGAAGATAAAGTAGTCTGCAGTGGTTGGCTGCCTCTTCGGGGCTGAAACTTTGGCTGTTAGATACACTCAAGAACTAAGATAAGGTGTGACTATTAATCCCCCTAGGAAAGATTTCGGTCGACATAGCAGCACAAAGGAACATAAACGAACAGAAAGAAACAGATGCGGTATTGAATAGAGCCTTCAGCGTAGATGTATAACCAACACAATCTATTTTTAAAGATGAGCTTTTACAGATTACCCTTCTTCAATGTCTGAACATTTATTAAACTCAAGTTTCAGGTTACATAAGAGCACTTTGGCCTGACATCCAACCGTTACCTCCTTTCTACACCTAATACATATCTGAAAGCTGTGCAGCGTCACTGCCTCAACTGCACTAAACTGATGATAGGCCAGCACGCCCAATTTAATCTCTGATAAATTACCTTTATATTGTTCACTGCGATTGCTTTGCTTAATGTGTGTATTGTAAATTGTATTTAATATTTTAATTGCTGCACTACAGGGCGCAACTGCATAAGGTCTCAGCTTGATTTATCCAGATTACTTAAGCTAATGAAAATAAAAACTCATAGAGCATATGGTCAGAATCCAGGTCTTATTAAACAAGCAAGGTGCATTCCGGAACTTGGTGTAGTGGTCTGAACTCCTGAGTCTGGCGATGGGGGTTTAAACCCCGGCTGGGCTGAACCCCCCCCCACAAACACACACACACACACACACTACTGTAAACCTGACAAGCCCATGATTGAGTGGTGCTCTGACCATGACACTGACAACTACCACCTCTTGTCTTTATTTACGATGTTCCTATCATACAAATGTAGAGGAATTGTTCTATTGATTTAGGTCCTTTAGTAGAGAAGAAACATTTTGTCATTATGGTAGGAAGGTGCAGATCCTATGCAGAACCAGTAGGTGTCATTCCAGTTGAATTTCTGTGATAATTCAGCCAGGGCAGAGCAATGACAGTATACAGGATGGAAGTATTCATTCCTATGTAGAGAAAGTGAAGTCAATTAGAAGCACTTTTTCGGTGATAGCCAAGCGTACTGCGCAGCCTCAAGATGAGCATGACGATGTAGATGTGACGTGAGCAACATCTCTGAAATTTGTAATTCTTATTTTAGCCGTTCAAAGTGAAATCTGAATAATTCCGAATCTTGCCTCTTGCAGAGACGGAGAGTGTGAGTAGTAGTTGTCCATGAGCATAGGAGCAGGAGTAAGTATTCTGATTAATTATTTTGTCATTTTGACTGTATGCCTCCACATCCCCCCGATTGCCTGTGATCTTCTCCTGGATTATACAGTAATTTCTCTACTGTGTGGCAGTAAATCGTGTGGTTATGACACAATAGTTCACATATTTTCACAAAAACGGCTGCTACGGGACCATAATGTGAGGTACAAGGTAATGGAGCTTTTTATACATTGTCCTGTTTCTTTAGAAATAAACAATGGACAAATAGAGTCTTTAAACGCTTCGGATGTAAATTTATTCACTTCTTTACTTTTTGTACTTTCAGATAAATTCAACAAAGGGATGAAATTATTATTGATCCATTCGGATTCTCTTCAAGTGCTTTACATCAAATGGCTGATGCTAGTTTATTATGACAGCATTGGATAAACTTTATAATATACCGGTACACTAACATCCGATAAAAACTTCAAATTCAAACTTTACTTGATCTCAATATCATATCATCAAACTATGCTATGTTTCTTTTGCCTTTTGTTTTAGATAGAACAATGTATTTAATTCGAATTTGATGTTCATGACAGCCATGTTCCTTAGTGATTTGTTACTTTGACTATTTACTCTTCATTGTGGCAGCCAAAATAATGAAATATCTGTGTATGTGTATATATTAGTTGTACAGCCTTAACACAAGTGTTGGGTAAAGTAGCTTCAGTGACGGCGCTATACCGGGGCTGGGGGGGGCTATAGCCCCGTCAGGATTTTCAATAGCCCCAGTTTAGCCCCCCTAGTCTTGCATAGCTAGACCTTCAGACTGACAGAAGGTCTGGACTCAATATATTAAATATATTTTTTGTGTTCCCATTCGCTCAAATAGCAAATGAAAAACTCCTCACAGTGTTTTCACAACTTTCAAAAAGAGGAAAGAAACGGCGAGAGATTGATAACGGCAGCGTTAACTCGTATTTGATACAATTTACAATGTAATACAATATAAAGTATAGTGTAATACATACATATTTTTTTTGCAGGATTTATGATACTGATGACCGTTAAAATTATACAATCTATGGTTAAAACGCATCATCACAGTTCTGATTATGCATAGCCTACTGTATTGTTGTTAATGCTGAGTGCATGGTGCTGTCCAGTGCTGAAGTCTTTGCATGTAAAAGGTTTTTGTTGTTGTAAAAATTAAAATAAAAAACATGCAGTTTGTCTTATCTTACACCTCTTCGCAAAATGAATAAAATCTGCTATATTGTCCCATGCTATATGCAAATTTAACAGAGTTCACGTCAATGAAAGCAACACGCTGAGCTGCATGTTATTCATCTATCGTCAGCCAATTTGTCATTATCGTGAAACCAAAAAGACTGCAATAGAAGAAAGAGCAGCTATAGCACTGGAAAGATGATAGTCTCATTACTTTTAATTAAGATGATTGTGTTGTGTTTTGAGCCTCTGCGACTTACTTTCAGTTTCATTTGCGGAAATAATTTAGTCTTTGGCTTGTTGAAGAGATAGCCTACGTCTGCGGCAATGCTGCTGTAGTAGCGCCGTCATATCTGGCTATAACATAGCCTATAACAGGCTCACAAACGTTTATTTTTTAACATTTTGGGATGAGTAAAATGTGGTTTCAACAACCAGATCCAGTTACATAGGCTATGTACAGTTTTGTCTGTAATGCGTCCAAGTCAAGACCACCTCCTGAAGTGGTTTGAGTGATTTAATTTAAATCTGTCTTGAAAACATTTTGGATTGCATTTAGGCTGAAGGTAGGCTCCCAGTTGCTACTGCTACTGGCGTCTGGCCGGCCGGGCACACTAAACACCGTTTGTGAGTCTGACAGTCGCGGGGGTGGTCTCGTTGTTTCCACAAGCGCAGCACATCGAATAGTTTCTTTTATTAATGAATGTGTCTCAAATATATTAAAGGAGAAGCCTAAAACCGTCCCGAAGTCCGGCCTGCATGTGAACTATGACATGAAAATTGTCCATGTTGCAAATAACTCAGTGCCCATCGGACTCGGGCAGTAATAGTCTTGTGGTCACTTATTAATTAAGCTTGTATTTATTTGGTTGAATATCCCTACTCTTTGGCAAAACATAATTTAAAACTACACTTCTGTTGAATGTGGTGTGTACCATTAACTGCTTTTTTTTTTAAAACTACAATTTCTTTATGAAATATCTCTATTGACGTCATAAATATCAATTATTTTCTCAGCACCCCCACACATTGGTCTAGCCCTCCCTTAGCACCGGTAGAGAAAACATTCTGGCGCCGTCCCTGAGTAGCTTGTACCGTTACATTCCAGTTACTTGCTGAATTCAGAAGTTTTGGAAAGTCCCTAATTAAGACAAAATGATAATGTAAATGGAGTTCATATCTTACTGGTGACCATAATTGATATTTTCTTTACTCTGTCTATTTGTTTTATAGGTTACTTTTAAGATATCAACTCCATTTACCTGATCATTTTGTCTTAATTAGGGACTTCCCAAAACTTGTGAACTCAACATGTAACTGGAATGTAACTGAAAAGTAGCTTTACCCAACACGGCTTAACACAAGTTTTTTTTTAAGCATGGACATTCAGGAATTCTGTTATTTCTATAAACAAATAGGCAATGGATTTTTAAAGTTTTAATATTTTATTGGAGCACTTGTTGGGCCTATTCTCATGTCTTACTTGTTGCCAGCTTCTTGAACAATGGTTGGATGTGCAGCATGGGGGTGCACCAACCGCAGAGAAGGGGGTGAGGATGTTTGGATTCCCTACAGAAAATGAGAAAATGAGAAAAGGAAGAAATGGTTAAACGAAGTGAATAGGAGCAATTTGACTATAACGCCAACAACAAGAAACTATGCGAGACAATGATGTGAGGATACTGTATTAAGTAACATTTATAACATGCCCTTCATGTAAAACATGAAATATGGCATAATTACGAACTATAAGATATGATGTTATATGATATGTTCTTGGGGAGATGGCACAGGTTATGTTTGTGCATAATGTAATCTTAAAATGGAACAGTTTTTTGACCTACTCTACAGGCACATTTTGAGGCAGATCCGTTTGAGAGATCAAACAAGAGAAAAGACTAGACTAAAAGCAGATGACATACTTTCCATCTTTCAAATCATAAAAAATATATTCATAACCCAAATGTAATAATAAAATAATTCTTGATTTAAAGTAATTGACTTCGACAATAATCGTTTTAATAAACAGAATAATTAAGCTAACTTTAAATGTTTAAGCTAGTTAAATTATTTAATTTGATAAACTTGGTAAGGTAGAATTATGCTAAAACGCTCCATAACGTCGGCTAAAATGTGACTATAATACAGGTTTAAAAAATAATTCGAATTTTAAAGTTACTAGCTTAGTAAAGCGCTGTTTAAACAATGCTTCTCTACGTCGACACGGGTATGTAGCCCACGTTTGGATCTATTGGGGAGTCTCCACAAACGCCATTGTTGTAAAAAAAAAGCTGCCCGATGAAGTGAACGGAGATGACGCAACGCTCTCTCCCAAAGTGTACAGTGGTAATTTGAGAGAGATGCGCACACAGCCACCCTGACAGCCACCCACCACCACACACCCACATAGAAGAAAGTTTCCTTAGTTCAAAGCGATTGTTCTGCTGAAGGTGTATTCCAACAATGTTAGTCATCAAGTGACTCAGCTGGAGTTCGCGTTCCTTTCCAGTTTGTTTCACTTTTATATCCCGTGATTCACACAATATTCGGCACCGCACATAACACACATGTCAGTGTTTTGGAGGAGGAAATGGGATGTGCACTGGGATAGAATTAGATGTCTGAGATCAATCACTTTCACCAACCAAAATGGAACCACAGTCATCTGTAATTGTGGATGAAAACAAATGTGACCGACAAGAGTGTTGGCGTTTCAAGAGTTGGAATAGCTATGTGGACAGGCGGAATTTGAGCCATATAAATGATTATAACCCAAAACAAACTAATACCGGCTGTTGCTTCTAAATTTGCTAAATAGAATTGATAAAATGACACAACGGTGATTCAATGCTGTTGGCTTATCCATGCAGAGATTGTGATGCTGTTTGAATACGGCCAGGCTCATGTTGCCCCATCTGGACCAACTGTACAGCACACTTCACAAACTGCTCATGCATTGATAAATGTTTCCAACTGTGTCATACTTTTGTAAAAGTTTCTCCCTTTTAATTGTATACATACATGTTTAGCTATATAGCTTTCTTTGAATGGCCGACTCGTTATTTTACAGCTTCATTATATGCAACTTTAATTAGTCACAGAAAGCAATTTATGACTTATCATCACATTCAGCTTTTCAACAGATCAGGATCTGCGCTACATGATCAGATGTTTTGGAAGTTGTTATTTCCTATCCACATGTGCACACTGCTCTTTATATACTGATCCAAAATAAGCTCCCGTTGCGCTGTTGTGAGTCACTACGCACTCATGTCCGCGGTACCAGTGGTGGTACATCTCCGAGTACGAGGAGTCAAGTTTATAGGCATCATTCGGCCAAACGATCGGTCCGTACAGGTTTGTCAATAGTGATTTCACAATGAAGCCAATGTTCGACTAAAATAGTGTACGTTTTTCTACATTTCCTATATGAACACTAAGAAATCCACGGGATAATCAGGTCGATAATTTAAAAATATAAAATGTATATTATTTTTGGAAATATAAGTAGCCTAGCCTAATTGTGTCAGTAGCTAATTAAGCTGTTCCAGTTCAGGCTGTAAACTTTTTGCGTCTAATTTATGTTTGCAATTGACTACAAACAACATCAATGTCATATCTTAGAAAATACCGTTTTAAGTCACAGACTCACATCCAGCCTGCAGGCCGTTAAGTAAGGTTAGAAAGCATAATGCCACACATTTGGTAGAATTCCCGTGGATTTTTGTCAAGTTAATGGCTGTTCTGGTGTCATGACTCATCGGAGGTGCACTCACGTTTCTGTGAGGTTAACGTTGTTACACACCGAGTCACCGGACATATTTAATGAAAATGTAGAAAAAACGACCTCACTTGCTTTCATGTTTAACCGCAAACCATTCCCATGTTGTGAAGACACATTGCCGGAGGTGTCCACTTACGATATTGTCAACAACACAGTCATGCAATCTTAAGAAATTTCCCCGTGATTCTTTTAATGAAAGCAAACTTGTTCTAGAAATTCAGCGTATGTGACTCATGGATGTTAAATTAGTAGCCTATAGAAGTTTTTTTTAGAGGTTAGGGATTTTTTCTCCAAAATACAGGATGGACTATATTTCGTACTTTTCTGCGACTATCAGGAATTTCTTGACACGTTGGCTCACTTGTGATCTCCGTCTCAATTGATGATGTGACATTGATACCACACACCCTCGATTGATGATGTGACATTGATTCCACACACCCTCGTTTCAACCGGGTACGATAACTCAGGTTGCATGAAGGATTGCTTATATATGTATACCCAACTCATATATTTCACGTTCATACCAATACAAAGGTTAACCACTAAACATGCATTAATGGAGTGTAATGTAGACTATAGCTGTGTTTACCTCCTGATGCATGCGATCAGATGTCTAAATAATGCCACCTGGTGGCAGTGTCCACAACAAATGCGAATTGAGACGCCAGATTTTTTTGGGTGGGAGTCGCACAGCTGAGGACCTTTAACTTTGTGTGTGTTAACCTAAAACGAGGCACCTGCAATGTATATCGTTTTTAAAACTGGAGGGAATGAGTTCAGTCCCTTATACCGGGTGATTGACTGTTAGCGGTCAAGGCTATACCGTCTTAAATCGGACCATATATTACGGGTATGACATCACTTTCTACTGCTCAAATTGTGTTGAAAACTGGTTTATAAAACCTAGCACTGTGTCCATGCATTTCGGCATGGATTAAGAAATGCTCTTGGCCATGGTATATTGGCCATATACCACACCCCCTCATGCCTTATTGCTTACATATACCCCAGCTATGTGTTGTCTGGGTACAGGGCTTATCTCTGGTATATTAGCTATAATGAGATCTTGCATACAGCTGACCTCATTCTAAAAGAGAGATGCAACCGCCAGAGAAATAGAAGCAGTCTGACCGCTGGCCAATAACAACCCACCTCTTGTAAGAAACGTGAATGACGTATTTGGCGTCAACTCTTTCCCTTCCGATGGCTGGACATACCTATAGCCTTGAATCTGGGACATCACAAACCTTAGAGATGCCTTTTTGCTCATACATAATCAGTTACAAATGTAATTAGAGCAGTAAAATGGGATATAATGTAATACCTGTGACATACCCTATTATATTGGTCATACACCACAAACCTCATGCCGTATTAATAATAACATAGCTAGGAACCAATAAGGATTCAAGATTCATACCGTCCTCTTTATAGTAACAAATATATCTTATGGGGCCAATTCTGACTAATGTGCACTTTTTTACATGCTCACTTTCCATTTCTCAGTAGATGGTAGTCCAGACTTAGGATGTTCCTCAGGTGTCCATGATTTAAGGCTGGGGTCTCAAACCGGTTCCATAGAGGGCCTAGTGTATGCTGGTTTTTGGTCTTTCCTTTCAATTAGAGCACAATTAAGACCTAGACTGCCAGGTGAGAGGAGATTCTAACCAATTAGTGACCTAATCAATCAATCAGGTCCTATCCCTATGTTGAACAGGTTTGAGACCCGCCTTAAACCACGGACACCTGAGGAACATCCTAGGTCGTTGACTACCATCTGTGGAACCGGTTTGAGACCCCTGGTTTAAGGCATTCGGCGAATCTACTTTTAGAACTAGAATTGTAAATGGGAAATTTGTGTCAGTGGCCAATAGCCATTTATGTAAACAATGTTTATTTGTTCCAAAAATCCATATAACATTTAAATAAACACAAAGAAACCTGAATAGTAGTCGATTTTCTGAACACTCACACTATATATTTAAAAACAACCTGCAGAATTCTTCTCCAAACGTATCTCAGCTGTGTGTTTGAAGTCGGTTAGTTTACGTTCATTTGTCACATGTACAGGAGACTCAGACCTAATTGCAGGTGCAGTGAAAAACGTATGCCACGGCTCAGCAATGCAGTTATGATGATAAAAGCGAAAAAGCAATAAAGAAGGAAGAAATGTAAAAACAGATACAGTACAGTAATGACATATACAGTCTGTACATGTAAACAGTACCCCCAAATCATATATAATGAATCGTATATTATAATGAGTCATCTAGTGGAATGACTAATGAGTATATCAAGTTACATCAATATGTTACCAGTCAATAGTGTTACTGAATGATAATGTGTGGGAGTTGCAATTAAGTTAACCCAAGTGACTACATACACAGATCAGCCATAACATTATGAACACTGACAGGTGGTCCAAGAAAGGAAAAGCGGTAAACCGGCGACAGAATCATGGGCAGCCAAGGCTCATTGATGCACATGGGGAGTGAAGGCTGGCCCGTGTGGTTTGATCCAACAGACGAGCTACTGTAGCTCAAATGACTGAAACAGTTTCTGCTGGTTCTGACAGAAAGGCAGTTTGTTCCGTATGGCGCTGCGTAGCTGTAAACCAGTCAGGGGGCGCAGGCTGACACCTCTCCACCACCGAAAGCGCCTATAATGGGCACGTGAGCATCAGAACTGGACAACAGAGTTATGGAAGAAGATAACCTGGTCTGGTGAATCATGTTTTCTTTTACAGCTCGTCGATGGCTGGGTGCATGTGCATCACTTAACTGGGGTACACATGGCACCAGGATGCATTATGGGAAGAAGGCAAGCCAGTGGAGACAGTATGATGCTTTGAGCATTGTTCTGCTGGGAAACCTTGGGTCCTGATATTCATGTGGATGTTACTTTGACACGTACCACCTACCTAAGCATTGTTGTAGACCATCACCCTTTCATGGCAACAGTATTCCCTGATGGAATTGGCCTCTTTCACCCTGCTACAAAGTAAAAATGGTCCAGGAATGGTTTGAGGAACACAACAACGAGTTCAAGATTTAACCAAATTTCCCAGATCTCAATCCAATCGAGCATCTGTGGGATGTGCTGGAAAAACAAGTCTGATCTGTGGAGGACCCACCTCGCAACTAACAGGACTTAAAGGATCTGCTGCTAACGTCTTGTTGCCAGATACCACAGCACACCTTCAGAGGTCTAGTGGAGTCCATGCCTCAACGGGTCAGGGCGGTTTTTAAAACAAAAGGGGGACCTACACAATATTAGACAGATGGTCATAATGTTATGGCAAATTGTTGTATCTATATACACAATAAGGGTGTATACACTCACCGGCCACTTCATTAGGTACACCTTGCTAGTACCACGTTGGTCCCACTGTTGCCTTCAGAACTGCCTTAATTCTTTGTGGCATAGATTCAACAAGGTGCTGTAAACATTCCTCAGAGATTAACATTATAATTATGTTATTATAACATTATTCCATTCCGCAGTTGCTGCAGTTTTTGTGGCTGCACATCTATGATGCGAATCTACCGTTCCACCACATCCCAAATTCTGACTCTTCCATCAATCAATCAATCAAACGTATTTTATAAAGCCATTTCTTTACAACAGCAGTCATCACAAAGTGCTTTGACAGCTACCCTGCCTAAAAAACCCCAAGAGCAAGCAGCACATGATGCACAGTTGCTAGGAGAAACTCCTTCATAGGTGGAACCTAGAAAGAAACCTAGAGAGAGGCCAGACTCAAGGGGGTGGCCGGTCCTCTGACTGTACCGGGTGGGGAATCAGAAGGTACACAGCCCATTGTATTAAGGTCACATTGTTTATCAGTGTTCAATTAGAGTCCATAAAAGGAGATAGGAATGGGTGGGCTGTGATCACAGTCTTTGTGTAGCATCAACACAATTAGGTGGTTTTGGGCAGAGACAACAGGACACGCTCTGGAGATGTACACTATCTCACAAAAGTGAGCACACCCCTCACATCTTTGTAAATATATGATTATAACTTTTCTTGTGACAACACTGAAGAAATGACACTTTGTTACAATGTAAAGTAGTGAGTGTACAGCTTGTATAACAGTGTACATTTTCTGTCCCCTCTATGCAATAGAGATAACTAGTGTATAGTACGTGCATGGAATAGAGGCAACAACAGACATAACTAGTGTACATACATTTGGAATAGAGACAACAGACATAACTAGTGTACATACATTTGGAATAGAGACAACAGACATAACTAGTGTACATACATTTGGAATAGGGACAACAGACATAACTAGTGTACATACATTTGGAATAGAGACAACAGACATAACTAGTGTACATACATTTGGAATAGAGACAACAGACATAACTAGTGTACATACATTTGGAATAGAGACAACAGACATAACTAGTGTACATACATGGAATAGAGACAACAGACATAACTAGTGTACATACATTTGGAATAGAGACAACAGACATAACTAGTGTACATACATGGAATAGAGACAACAGACATAACTAGTGTACATACATGGAATAGAGACAACAGACATAACTAGTGTACATACATTTGGAATAGAGACAACAGACATAACTAGTGTACATACATTTGGAATAGAGACAACAGACATAACTAGTGTACATACATGGAATAGAGACAATAGAGGTAACTAGTGTACATACATTTGGAATAGAGACAACAGACATAACTAGTGTACATACATGGAATAGACACAATAGAGATAACTAGTGTACATAGATTTGGAATAGTGGTAACACCTGATTGGATGCTTGAAGCCATGCCATAGTAGTTCAGATCTCTTGACAGATGCAGCAGTACATACAATATTATATATTGTGTGTATGTATATACTATCAGGTCCATAAATTATTTCAGCTGTCTACCACCCCATATTTGAAATTAAATAATACATATTTGATCAAATGCAGAGACTTTCAGGTTTAATTTGAGTGTATTTTCATCAAAATTGTGTAAACGATGTAAGAATTACCACACTATATTGAAAATTCGAAACAAACCCAACAGAGGGATAGCAAAAGCATTAGCTGCCAAATCAATAATTTGGTACATTCTTAAAGAAGGCACTGGTGAGCTCAGGGACACCATAAAACCTGGAAGACCTCAAAAACAAATGTGGTGGGTGACAGAGGAATTCTTTCCCTAGTGTAAAAAAATAAATACCTACTCACAACAGTTGAACAGATCAAGGATGTAGGCATATCTGTGTTAGTCAACAATCAAGAGAAGACTTCACCAAAGTAAATACAGAGGGTTTACCACAAGTTGCAAGCACTGAAAACAAAGAGAAGCAGATTGGAGTTTGCAAGAAACATCAAAATACACCCTGCACATTTCTGAAAGAACATATTTTGGACAGATGAGCTAAAGTTCAACTTGTACCAGAATGATGGGAATAGGAGAGTATAGCGAAGGGAAGGAATTGCGCATGATGTTGGATGTAGTTTTATGGTATGGGCATAAATGGCTGCCAATTGAACTGGTTCTCATTCAGTATGTTATCTGCTTCAATCCAACCAAATGCTGCCAACATCATTGCAAAGGCACTTGCAGATGGACAGTAATCCAAATCATACTGCTAAAGCAATGGAGGACTGTTCTGTAATGGCCAAGTCAATCACCTGACCTGAATCCAATTGAGCAAGTTGTTCACCTCTGAAGGAAAAGCTGAAGGCAAAATGCCCCAAGAACAACAACTAAAGACTATGGTAAACGCCTGGCCGAGCATCACCAGGGAAGAGGCCCAGCATGTCTGCCAGACTTTAGGCAGACATTGAAGGATTTGCAAACAAGTATTACAACTTACAATTTAATTCATGATTATCTTCGTTGCTGTAGCCCGAAAATTGAGGGGCTGTAAAGACGGCTGTAATTCCTACATGGATAATACAAAAATAATTTTGACAAAACCCTTAAATTAAAAATGTATGTCTACACCTAAAGGACATCTTGAGTGTTTCCTTCCAAATCCATTGTGGTGGTGTACTGAGCCAAAATTATGACAATTGTGTCAATGTCCAAATACATTTGTTTTTCTGTACCATTGAAGGACTACAATGTTTCTTTAAACTTAAATCTGTAACTTTCCATTCATTTGCAGTGTCGGACAGAATTTTACTTAGGTTTTGAAAATGATTTTATGTATATACTTGTTATTATTGAAAACAGTAATAATACAGCAATTATATAACCAATTTCTGAAAATACACATTATTATTTTGTCCATAAAATTCATTTGTTTCTAATTAGATACTGTGAAATTCAATTTTGCTATTCTACTATTGTCGTTATTGTCGTTTTTGTATTTTTTTGTAGTTTTTGAAAAAGTTACATAGTGCAGGATTAATTTATTTTGTTTTTATTCATAGACAATCTTTTGCATATTAGTACTTCTGGACAGATCGAGGGAAAAATAGGGAAAACTAAATGGAAAAAAGGAGAACACCATTGCTCTAACGACTACAGTTATTAGATAACCACACACACCATTTCCATCTGAGCCCTACGCTGCTCTACCATGGTGCCTTGTCCTCCACCATCTGAGCCCTACGCTGCTCTACCATGGTGCCTTGTCCTCCACCATCGCCTCTATATCACAGTGGCCTCTCCTACCCCAGGCCCGGAGCTCTCCGTATGTCTGAGTCACAGCGCTGTCCCGCTCTGAGGGAAATGAAATCTAACCTCATTGGTACCTCAGTGGGAAGTACCATACACACTGGATTGGTAATATCATGTCAACAGCAACAAGCATGCTTTCCATTCAAGAGACCAAATACAGAAAGATAGAAAAAGTGTGTGTGGGTGTTTGAGTGCAAGAGGGAAGTAAGGGGTTTTCTGGCTGCGTCCCTGGCTCATGCCCAGCATTCTTTTAGGAGGATTTCAGTGAATCATGGTTCTCCTTTAAGCAGTTTTCACAGTGATACATGGGATTGGGTTGTAACCATAACCACTCAACTGAACTGGATACCACTGTGAGCTGTACATCAGACCAGGGGATCTAAGAGGCCGGATCTTCATGTTTAATATCACTGTATGTTAACCCTTGACAGACAGCATCAATAGATGATGTACTTGCTCAAACAATGGCCCACCTGTCTTTTCCAGTATGAATATAGCTCACATAATATCAACATTTTGGGAGAGACTTAAAGACAGAGTCTTTAAAGATTTATTGCCACGTAAGTTTTAACAAACAAGGAGTTTTTTAAGATGTCTTTTTTGTACATTAGTCACAAAAATGTAAACATGTAAACAGCATAGATCAATCACACAAAGTTTCTGCCTACCAATTCCAGTTTAATGTAGCCAGTCTAGGGTAGAGATGGGCATTCCAGGCTTCATTACTGTTCTTCAAGCAGCAGGATCAAGCTGTCAACAAAAACTCAGAATTTACTTTGCAAAATAAAAGCTGTCACTGATATTTGACACATGGTAATGCATTTCAAAAATGACTTTTATTTGGAAATAATAAATCTAACTGCTGCCAGCACAATACACTCACCTAAAGGATTATTTATATATTATATAATTATATATTAGGAACACCTGTTCAATTTCTCATTAATGCAATTATCTACTCAACCAATCACATGGCAGTTGCTTCAATGCATGTAGGGGTGTGGTCCTGGTCAAGACAATCTCCTGAACTCCAAACTGAATGTCAGAATGGGAAAGAAAGGTGATTTAAGCAATTTTGAGTGGTGGCATGGTTGTTGATGCCAGAGGGGCCGGTCTGAGTATTTCAACATCTGCTCAGTTACTGCGATTTTCACGCACAACCATTTCTAGGGTGTACAAAGAATGGTGTGAAAAGGGAAAAACATCCAGTATGCGGCAGTCCTGTGGGCGAAAATGCCTTGTTGATGCTAGAGGTCAGAGGAGAATGGGCTGACTGCTTCAAGCTGACAGAAGAGCAACTTTGACTGAAATAACCACTTGTTACAACCGAGGTATGCAGCAAAGCATTTGTGAAGCCACAACATGCACAACCTTGAAGTGGATGGGATACAACAGCAGAAGACCCCACCGGGTACCACTCATCTCCACTACAAATAGGAAAAAGAGGCTACAATTTGCAAGAGCTCACCCAAATTGGACAGTTGAAGACTGGAAAAATGTTGCCTGGTCGAATGAGTCTCGATTTCTGTTCAGACATTCAGATGGTAGAGTAAGAATTTGACGTAAACAGGATGAGAACAGGGATCCATCTTGCCTTGTTACCACTGTGCAGGCTGGTGGTGGTGGTGTAATGGTGTGGGGATGTTTTCTTGGCACACTTTAGGCCCCTTAGTGCCAATTGGGCATCGTTTAAATGCTACGGCCTACCTGAGCATTGTTTCTGACCATGTCCATCCCTTTATGGCCACCATGTACCCATCCTCTGATGGCTACTTCCAGCAGGATAATGCACCATGTCACAAAGCTCGAATCATTTCAAATTGGTATCTTGAACATGACAATGAGTTCACTGTACTAACATGGCCCCCACAGTCACCAGATCTCAACCCAATAGAGCATCTTTGGGATGTGGTGGAACGGGAGCTTCGTGCCCTGGATGTGCATCCCACAAATCTCTATCAACATCAAGATGCTATCCTATCAATATGGGACAACATTTCTAAAGAATGCTTTCAGCATCTTGTTGAATCAATGCCACGTAGAATTAAGGCAGTTCTGAAGGCGAAAGGGGGTCAAACACAGTTTTAGTATGGTGTTCCTAATAATCCTTTAGGTGAGTGTTTATTGCTGCTAGAAAAAAAGGAAATTAAGTCTTATGTCCATCAATAGTCTACAGTTCTCTTCTGGATATGATGAGCTGTGAAGTTCTAGAATGCAGCATTTTTAGTTAACATTACCAGGTAAGTTAACGAAGAACAAGTTCTTATTTACAGCAATGACCTGGGAGCAATTAGGGTAAAGTCGAACCGCAACCTTCTGACTATACGTCTGCCTCCCTAACCACTGAGCCATCTGCACCCCATAATGTAGGTAGCAAACACTGTTCTGAGAAATATCAGTTAGAGCTGGGTAAGAGTGTGGTACTTTGGTTATTTTGAATACAACTGTCCCACATTTTTCTGACCTGGAACATTCTTAGCACATTGAAGGAACTTGGGAAAAAACACAATTTCATTTTGGGGAGTATTTTCTAACAGCTAAGAAATGTAATTTAATTGAATATTTGCTTCTTCTATATTGGATCATGTCACAATAATCGAGAAATGTGTTTTCGTGATTGAATGATTGTCCATATTGCTTATCTGGTACAATGTGAATTAATAATTTATCAACATAAAACAATCTGTCTCCTATTGCAATGCATTGGAACATGTTTAGGTGCTAGACAGAACTTTTTGCATTGGGTTCTACCTAGAACTATCTATGTAGGGTGTCTCAAAGATCCTCATTTAGGGTGATTCTAACTATATCCCAGAAATAAGAAACCTTTCATTCTTTAAAGGTTTGACAGAATGCTCCATGAAGGGTTCTACCATGAATTCCTTTATATGTTACAGGTTCTTCCTTGATCTATCCATCTAGAGTGCAACAAATAACACGTTAAACCTTGTTCATGTTCTATAACAACACAAAGATATGTTATACATATTACATATCATATTTTAAAAATATGTTAGTCACATTTTTCACATATGATTTTGCCAATTTCAGAAGCGTATGTCATATGTTGACCCTCGGAAGGGTATACGGATTAGCATATGGCATATAAGTACACTCTTAAAAAATGTTGTTTAGTTGGAACCAATTCAGGTTCTTCAGAGCAATGCCATAGGGTGTCACAATGTCCCTATTGTCTGTGTGATTGTTCTGTGTTTCACCTTGTAGTGGTTTCTCCCCTGTGTTTTGTTTCCCGCTCTTTGTGTCACATGATCCCTTCACATGTTTTGGTTATCCTATCAGTTCTGTTGTTTGGTCCGCACCTGTACACCCTCCCCTCATTAGTATGGTATTTTGTTCAGTGTGGTTCATTGTTTCTTGTCCAGTTCATTTAAGAGTAAAATAAAGGTTTATGTTTGGTAAAGACGCGCCTGCCTCCGCTATCCTTTGAACCGTGAAATAGGGCAACAGTTTTTGGATCTATTAAGAACGCATTGTTTTAAGGACCTATGAAGAAACTTTTTCAGGCAAGGTGTTTTAGAGAAACATATTAGGTGTAACTTGGAACCCCCCAAAAAATGATTCATGAAAGAACTGTTTATGGTTCACGAGGTAAAGACCATGGACTAATATCTTCCTAAGTTGCAAGAAGTTGAAACCATAGAAATTAGAGTGAGAATTAATATCCAAAATAGTACCTCAGCATATTAATGACTGATTTTAGTCCTCACCAACTAATGCAACTTATGAAAAAACATGAAACAGTATGTGATTTAATCATTTTGGTGGCTGAATTTCTTTAGTTCACAGGGGGGGAACACTTCATTATGAGGCTCACACTCTAAGGTTGCTCCATTCTTTCAAACTGTTCTCCTCAAGGAACTTCACTCTGTCTTCTATGGTCCAGGAGACTGACATTTCTAAAGAAAGCAACATGGCGTATTTTGGACATATTCATCTGCAAAATCAGTTATATTTTTTGACGTTATTTGCACAATATCATTTGCACAGTTTTGTTCAAGTGATTTCTATTGTTATTGTCCTTTCACTTTGCATACCAACTGATCTACCTCTCTAATTTACATCTCAATTGCACAAAATGTACATATACTTCCTAAATATTTGCATTCTGTATTTTGTAGTTTTGTGAACTTAATATGTCGTCTTGGACCTTGCACCTTGTCTTGGCCATGTCACTATTGCTTATAAGAATCTAATTTCAATTGGCCCTCCTGGTTAAATAACACATGTGGAGAGAGCTAATTTGTATACATTTGGAGCGGAACTAATGATAGTCATAGGTGTGTGGAATGAAGTCATTTGACACTAAATAGAATTACAGAAATTTGCACCTGTCACGGTTCAAGATAAGAATGAGGAGGCAGGCGCGTCTTCACAAAACAAATCTTTAATTTCAAACACTAGGAGGAACTGACAGGAACAAAGAACCACACAGGACTCACAAACACTCAGAACTAAATACCATACTAACGAGGGAAGGAGGTGCAGGTGTGGACTAAACAACAGAACTGATAGGCTGACAGAAACATGTGACGGGATCATGTGATAAAAGGAGCGGGAAACAAAACCAAAACAAAACATACAGAGGAGAAACCACCCTGTAGGGACACAGAACAGGCACAAAGACTATGGACATTGTGACAGCACCTATGACCAGTGGTCACAGCTATATTTATTCTGCTAGCCTTCTTCAAAATTCTCTGTATAATTATTGTTTTAAGAATGTTCAAAACAGGGCTTTAGCCCAACTGAAATCAAACAACCAATGTACTTAACAAAAAGTAAAACACTGCATGTCTGCTACTCAGTCCAATGATCTATCACTTCCTCGTTAGAAGTTGGCCTGCTAGGAAAGGTGGTAGTTTAAACAGGAGGGGAGTGACAACAGTGTACAATTCTGATTGGCTAGTTATCAGTCACATGAGGAAAACATTTCTGCAGTTTGATAATATGAGCAACTCTTCCAAAGTCTTCCTGCCTTCCCAATCCCGTCTCTAATCCCGCCTTGTCGGCAGCTCCGCAAATCATTGTACAGATCATGGTTCATCCAACCACATGTCGCCCGAGCCACCGATTCTTTTTGCACTTGTTCACCCAACACAGAAGCCTTTAGTCGGAACATACTCAGGATGATTTCGTTCACTGACCATACTTCTGCGATTAAATATTACAGGCGCCCGATCTGAACACAAGGAGTCACTCGACGCGGGATGTGGTAGAATAGATAATCTGATTTATCTAACCCAAATCCCGGGCAGCGCTATGCCAAATTTTGCACTGCCTCGAGCAAGAGTCCTGGGGAACGTCAGAGAACGCATGATCAGGTTCGAACCCATGACCATGGTGACATAGACTATTCTGCAATGCAGCGACTTAGCCCACTAAAGCATGTGCAGTTTTGGGTAAAGTTACTTTTACAATTACTTTTCAGTTACTTGTTGAGTTCACAAGTTTTGGGAAATCCCTAATTAAAACAAAATGATGAGGTAAATGCAGTTCATATCTTACTGGTGACCATGATTGATATTCTTTACTCTTTCTATTTGTTTTATAGGTCACTGTTAAGATATGAACTCCATTTCCCTGATCATTTTGTTTTAGTTAGGGACTTCCCAAAACTTGTGAACACAAGAAGTAACTGAAAAGTAATCGTGAAAGTAACTTTAACCAACACCGGCCATGTGGACCCCCAGAAAGTGTGTATTTTATTATTGACATTAAATAAAAAACAATTGTAATGATATGATTCGGGTAATATTAAAATGCCTATAGAATTGTGTAATTGTAACGATACACAAAGTTAATTTACTAGATGGTTTTCAATACATGTTTTACTCAGATGACATTTGTAGAATTTCATCAGGAAAATAATCAGGCTCCTACTAAGGGAGCTACACTGAGTCTTTAGTAACTCTTTTAATTAAAGGATACAAACCTTGACTCACCAATATTACTTTTCAAAGAACCATTCTTGTCACTGTAACAACCCTGCATTAAATATGATATAGAAAGAGTTCTCCCTGGAACCATCAGAAAGAAGTGGCCATTTAACAACTTTGGGGGGGATTGCAAGCTCCAAAAAGAGGTTGCTTAATTCATCAATCAAGAGATACGGTAGACCTGGCAGTCTAAACTTGAGTGAAACTAACTACTAATCACCTAACTACTCAAAGGATACATACATGTTTTGCAATATTTGCAAAATAAGATGAAATTCAAATGTAATTTTTTATTCTTAAATGTTGCATGTGGTCTCTGGAATAAAAGACCAAGTACTAACCACTGTACAACCATAAACAACGTCAGAGGAGACATGGAAAGGTAATCATGCATTAACAGTTCAGGAAAAAACTGTTAAAGAACCATTGCTTTCATTCAAGAACCTTCTGTGTAACCGAAAGATTATTTACCCTCAGATCCAACAAAGAACCTTGCTAGAACCCTTTTTTAGAGTGTAGTGTTATATTTGCCAACACTCATACAAAATGACAAAAGGTGTCTTCTAGACATAAATTATATAAAATTAACTCATTATAGTGCTATATAACATTATTTTATTTTCATTATTATAGGGTAGGCATGGTGGTGGCCTAGTGGATAGCACTCTGGCCTCACAACAAGGAGGTTCTGGGTTCAAACCCCACTCGTCCCTGGCCTTTCCGTATGGGGTTTGCGTGTTCTCTGGGTGTTTCCGTTTTCCCCACCATCAAACATGCAGGTTAGGCTGACAAAAGCACTGGCTTAGATCTGTTAATACTTTTTCTGTACAAATTATTGAGCACACTTGAACTGCAGCAGTAGCATGTTGAATGAGCAATGAGTACTCATAGAGCTGGGATCTCTTACAGGCTGCAGAGGAAGTGTGTTGGCCTGAAGGTGTCCTGAGATGCTGGCTGATGTCAAGAGTCAGCATTTCTGCCTGACAGCCAGGCAGTATGTATTGACTCAGAGCTCCTGTCAGCGTCCAGTGATCTGAGATTTGAGGAATGACTCAGACCCAGACCGCAGAGATGGCTAGAGGATAAACCAAAGTAAAATATTTGGCATTTTCTGAGGTTTATCAAAAAACCTCTTTATACTGAAGGTTTGAATAAGACGTTTGGATTAAATAAACAATGTTATGTATAAATATATAAATGTCACCCGTTTTGGCACAAATGAAATTGACAACATGTGTACTGGAGCTGCGGCAGCAAGACAACCCCAAAAAGGGAATGGTTTTGCAGGTGGTGGCCACAGACAATTGCTCTCTCCTTATCTTTCCTGACTGATTCTTCGCAAGTTTTGCAATTTGGTAGAGTCCTTGTCACTACTGGTAGCATGAGGCGGTACCTGAAGCCCATTCGGGTTGCACAGGTTTTCCAACTCCAGGATGGCACATCCATATGTACCGTCGCAAGAACGTCTGCTTTATCTCCCAGTACAGCCCAAAATCATGGAGGAGATACCAGGAGACTGGATGATACATGAGGAGACCTGGACAGGCCTGTAGAAGGCATCAACCCAGCAGCAGGTTGGTATCTGCTCCCTTGTGCGAGGAGGAACAGGAGGAACAATGCCAGAGCCCTACATCATGACCTCCAGTGGGCTACTGGTGTGCATGTTTCTGACCAAACTGTGAGAAACAGACTCCATGAGTGTGGCATGAGGACCTGACATCCTTTAGTGGAGCTCGTTTGACATGGCGTACGATTAATCTTTTCATCTACCAGTCCCCTTGGTAGGTGAAACAAAAAGCTAATTTCAGACACTGCCCCTTGATATGTGCCAGCATGTTATCCATTGGAACAATTCAGGAGAATGAGTGTTTGGCACTTCTGATTGGCTGTTGTTTAATTTAGATTTCAATTTTTAATTGCTAGCTGTTTCTGATTGGCTGCTGTTTGTTTCCTGGGAAACTAATAAATCTGTTGTTTGGCATTCAGTAATGTGCTTTTTTGATAATTTGTGAAGATAACCATAGTAACAACAATAATCATAATAATAATAATTAACGTTCAGGGCATTTAGCCTACATCTTATTTGAATGGGGGGCAGTAAGGGACCTGGATAATGGATAGGGGGGCGCTGGCCCAAAAAAGTTGATAACCACTCGTCTAGATTTATCTGAAAACAGCAGTATTAGTTTGCGGACCACAGAGTACATCCGCGTACATGTATTTCATTAGAACGCAGGTAAAACCTTTAAAACCAATTTTTGGCGAGCTTCCCTTTAAAATGTCATGTTTCTTTCAATACAATAACATCTAAATCTCTTTATTTATATAGATATAATCTATGTGACGCAGGTCAAATTATAAATGGCTGTGAGCAAACAGTTTTGGTTTAACAGTAGTGGTGCACACCGATGCCACCTGGTGGCCGAAAATTGTACTTCTATCATTTTTAAAATGAACCCCCTGTGTTAAACTGCAGTACTTATCACTATTTACTGACAAGATTAGACGAGAGACATCTGTAAGTGACTTTGAACTTGGCATGGTTGTTGGTGACAGATGGGCTGGTTTAAGTATTTTAGAAAGTGCTGATCTACTGGGATTTTCCCGCACAACCATCTCTAGGGTTTACAGAGAATGGTCAGAAAAAGAGAAAATATCCAGTGACAAAAAAAGCAGAGGAGAATGACTAGACTTATTTGAGCTGATAGAACGTCAACAGTAACTCAAATAACCACTCGTTACAACCAAAGTATGCAGAAGAGCTGCTCTGAGTCTGAATGCACAAAATATTGATCCTTGAAGCAGATGGGCTACAGCAGCAGAAGACCACATCGGGTGCCACTCCTGACATTTAAAAGCAGGAACTGGGGCTAAAATTTGCACATGCCCACAAAAATTAAAGAATAGAAGATTGGAAAAGTATTGCCCGGTCTGAGTCTTGATTTCTGCTGCAACATTCATATGGTAGCGTCAGAATTTGGCCTTGTATGAACAGTTTCTTAGTACCATTGAGCATCGTTTAAATGCCACAGCCTACCTGAGTATTGTTGCTGACCATATCCATCCCTTTACGACCACACTGCCATGAGGAAGTAAGGCAGTTTTGAAGGCAAGAAAGGTCCAACGCGGTACTAGCAATGTGTACCCAATGAAGTGGCCGTTGAGTGTTTATACTGTATGCACATGTATGGGTGTGTGTGTCCTTTCTTTAGTCTTTGCTTGAAAAAAGCCTCCATTGCATTTATAGCTCAATATAATCTTACTGACTTAGTCAACCAAACCATTTTATAGCCTTATTAGAATCCAGACCAAATCATGTTGTTCTATTTTTAGCTGATGGGCAAGAATAAATTGATATTGTAAGGAATACATTCATAAGCATACCAAAGTGACATGATATAAAGTGCTTTTAAAATTAAAATGTCATTTTTAATATTAACATAAAATCTGTATCAGCACTAAGACTTCACCTGGTTTTATGAATGACTTCACCTGGTTTTATGAATGACTTCACCAGGTTTGTTCATGTGAGTTTTGTAAAGCAGCACACACTCTTTGTTCATAGTAAAGTGGGCGACCCTGATGCCAAATACAGTATGTACCATCAGCGTTGTGTGTAAACATCTTTACCACAAAGTACACACTGGCACACGCACGCTCAGGTACACTGCCTTGTGCACACATGCACGCACGCACGTGCACACACAACCTACAGCTGTTGCCTCCTTAAAATCTACTGTGTGTGTGTGTGTGTGCGTGCGTGCGTGCGTGTGTGCGCGCGTGCGTGCGTGTGTGCATGCATGCAGGTTGCATTTGGGATGCACAATCAGGTCAGCAGCCTATCTGGGTCACAAGGTAAACTTTCCACTGTGTCATAGAAAAAGACCTTCGCTTCACACTTGGGCAACCAGGGAATGACCTATATTTAGTGAAGAGGCACTGGGGCCAATGGGTTACAGACAGGTGTGCGTGTGTGCGTGTGCAGGTTTATAAGAACTGTGTAATATTTCAGTAGTATCTTGTTAAACAATATTAGTGCAACTACTGCAGGTTGTTGTAATTAAGAAACATGATGAATCATTTATTTACACAAACAGCCTTTATTTACTAAGAACTGTGCATTCAAACATACCCTGAATTTATTTACTTTAATGCTACTGAAAGTCATAGACAATTATTGTCTCTGGAGAAAAAAGTGAAAACATGGTCACATATGGAAGCATTTCAATATACAGTTGAAGGCAGAAGTTTACATACACCTTGGCCAAAGACATTGAAACTCAGTTGTTCACAGTTCCTGACATTCAATCATCGTAAAAACTCCCTGTCGTAGGTCAAGTTAGGATCACCATTTCATATTAAGGGACATTTCCATCGCAAATAGAACCTAGAGTTAATAACACATGGGTACCGAGTCGACCGTTCTCTGTAATATGTTTTCGTGTCCAGTTTTTGTGTGAACTGATAATTACCTTATAATGCTATTTGTGAGGGCATGACTGAAGTAAAAATAATTTGCTATTTTATACCACTGCCAATGCTCAAAATAGCAACACAATTCCACAGTAGCATAATGAGGGTCCCTACATGCAAACCAAAGCATTGAGAACTTTGTAAGTGTACAGGCAGTTTATTAAAAAGATAGTAAAGACAGTATTGTTCACTTAAATAGACAGGCGCCATCTTGGGAAAACAGACTCGATCAGTCGAACCACGTCCTCCAGATGTCACCAATTTACCCGCACCATCCGTTTGGGCTTACCAGGTCTGTCCAAAGTCTTCCCCCACCCCCTGACCCAACTCATCACCATATGGTGATTGGTTGACAGCTCTGCCCCTCTCTTCATCCGAGTGTCCAAAACATATGGTCTCAGATCAGATGAAATGATTATAAAATCGATCATTGACCTTTGGCCTAGGGTGCTCTGGTACCAAGTACACTTATGAGCGTCCCTATGTTCGAACATGGTGTTCGTTATAGACAATCCATGACTAGCACAGAAGTCCAACAACAAACAACCACTCTTGTTTAGATCAGGGAGGCTGTTTCTCCCAATCACGCCTCTCCAGGTGTCTCCATTATTGCCCATATGAGCGTTGAAGTCCCCCAGCAGAACTATGGAATCCCCAACTGGAGCCCCATACAGGACTCCATTCAAGGTCTCCAAGAAGGCCGACTACTCTGAACTCGTGTTTGGTGCATATGCACAAACAACAGTCAGAGTTTCCCCCCCACAATCCGCAGGCGCAGGGAGGCGACCCTCTTGTCCACCGGGGTAAACTCCAACGTAGCGGCGCTCAGCCGGGGGCTTGTGACTATCCCCACACCCGCCCGGCGCCTCACACACTGGGCAACTCCGGAGAAGAAAAGAGTCCAACCCCTATCCAGGAGTATGTTTCCAGAACCGAGACTGTGCGCAGAGGTAAGACCCACAAGATCTAATTGGTAGCGCTCCACCTCCTGCACAAATTCTGGCTCCTTCTCCCACAGAGAGGTGACATTCCACATCCGCAGAGCCAGCCTCTGCTGCCCAGGTTTGGTCCGTCGAGGCCCCTGACCTTCACTGCCACCCATATGACAGCGCACCCGAGCCCAGAGGTTCCTCCAACAGGTGGTGGGCCCATGGGATGTAAAACAGGATTGTGAAATTCAAAATGTTAACTGTACTGGTATTATTTTATGCACATCAGCTAATTAGTAACATTAAATGTAAAATAAGAAACCAAAGTATATCAGTATGTGATTCCTAAATTCACATACTGACATACTACAGTCTTCAACTAGCCTATATACTAAAACAGCATATTAGAATTCCTGAAATTCAGTTATGGCTTTTGGTTTTGCTGTGCCAACCCAAGATTTTCAGTGGCCCCATATGGCCACCCCTATGAAAAATGTTTAGGGGCACCAAAGAATGTATCCACTTAATTTTCCTTCTGTCACGAATCCCAGGGACTGGGTTCAGGATTCATGGCATAAGACTGAGAATTGGACTCTAAGTGTATGCATGCATTTTGTATTGTGTTTCACATTATGCCGGTGCATGGCACTGTAGACTTATATATTATATGTGTGTGAACACCAGTAGCATTAGATATTGGTCTCATTATAGTAAGTGGAAGTGCCTGTTGCCCTGATTGATAGAATCATTCAGGTGTGTCTATTAGTCCCTATATAAGCTTTACTGATTCAGGGGAGTGAGACGGTTCATTTTTACATTGTCACTGGGGATTTCAGATGTCCGGGAGCTTAGAACTGATGTGAGTGTTGATAAGAGTGTGGTGTGGTTAGAGTGTGAGCGTACACTATATATATATATATACAGTATATGTATGTTTTTGTTCACGTGTTCTATGCCGCGTTAAGAGCGTAGTAGATGTATTCGTTGTGTCCTCCTGATGTTCAGTCGAGGTTAGGCATACGGTCTGCATCTGTCAATGTGTCTTTAAAGAGCATAGTATTCTACATGAATATATAATCGTTGTGCACCTCGCTGCGCTTGTTCACCTGCAACCACACAGTTGTATAATTCTCAGACTCTCAAATTAAATATGAAACAGCCATCTACTTCATGTGTGGTCTCCCTCCTCTCTTCCACTACACCTCAACAATGTGACACCTTCCTCATGATGCCATCTATTTTGTGAGGTGCACCAGTACCTCCTCCAGAAAGAATACATCTGCAGGTACACTTCCAATTGACTCAAATTATGTAATCAGAAGCAGTGCCGGCCCAAGCCTTTTGGCGGCCCTAAGCAGAATTTGATTTGGGGGCCCCCTCCTACCATGTGGAGTAACCTGTGCACTCGATTGGGGGCACCCTGGTGGGGGGCCGGCCTCTGATCAGAAGCTTCCTAAGCCATGACGTAAGTTTCTGTAATTTTCCAAGCTGTTTAACAACAAAGTTAACTTAGTTTACCTGTTTGTAAATTGCTGACCCACTGGAATGATGATATAGTGAATAACCGGTCTGTAAACAATTGTTGGAAAAATTTGTTTTAATGGTTTTATAAACTTTTCCACAGGCCTTTATGAAACGTATGAAAAAGTGAGCACCATAATTCATTGGACAGTAACCATTTCTTTGTGTTTGAAAGGATATGATGACAATGAGGTTCAAGTGCAGACTGTCAGATTTAATTTATGGGTATATTCAAACATATCGGATGAACCGTTCAGAAATGACATCACCTTTTGTACATGGTCCCCCCATTTTTGGGCACTAGAAAACATTGGAAAGTTAACGCTTCAGTTTGAGACTTCAACGTCATCGTCATTGTATCCTATCAAACTGAAATTGATAGAATATGGAACCAAAATAACCAAACAATGGTCACTTTCCAATGAATTATGGTGCTAACTGTAGATACTTACTCTCCTAAAAAAAATATTATCCATAATTCCAGTTTGTTTAAACAGCCATAGCAAAATAGAACTAACGTATTCACTGCTCACAAAAAAAGGTTGTGACCATGTATTATTGCCAAAACTCCGTTAAAGGTAATCAAACAAAAGTGATTTTGAGACATGAAAAAAGTAATGTACAGTAAATAATCACATAATCCTATGACTTGGAAACAGACTGTAAAAAGTAAATACGATAATAACTGAGCAACTGTATTTGTATTTCTGAAATATATACTCAAGCAGTCAAAACTATTAAAGCATTCAGGATTTAACCAACCATAACTATCAAAAGTTCTCCAAAATTACATTCTCAGGAAACTATTTTGTAAACATGAATTACGTGATATGCCAACATATTTTGAGTGTTTTTACGTTTCAGATGCATGTTGTTATTAGGCTATATTTGTCCTTCTATACGTTGCATCTGCTCTACGTTGCATCTGATGGAGTCGCTCAAATTGCGGCAGCCACGTTGCACCTCCATCTTTGAAATACATTAGCCAAAGGTGGACATACCTGGAAGTTCAAGAGAACAAAACACACACAAAGTGTCGGTCTGGATTTGAACTCATGAACACCGGCATGAAAGACGCAAATTTAGAGGGCCGAATGCCACCCTAGCGAAATCTACGCTACTTACATGATACGTCATGATCTTCATATGTTCATATTTAACATTATTCGGTTGTAAAATTTTGTTCCCTACTAACGTAATTGATCCTCTCAAACGTTCATATTTCACATGTTTTGGTTTTGCTATTGTAAATCATATTTCATGTGATTTTGGGCTTGATTTAACATTTGTTTTGATAGAAATTGATCAATTCATTTACCAGAATGAATTCACCACATTAATAGTTTAGAAATTATAGTAAAAAAATTATTAACTATCGTTGAGCTAAAAGTTTCATGATTCGCACACTTAAAATGTAGCTTTGCTGTTTTATGTGAATAATTAATTATATATCAGTCATTTTCAACAGTGACAGACATTTGCAACATTGGTAAAATATCTTGGATGTATATTTTAATCCATTCAATGCTACCTTGCTGAATTTCTATAAAAAATCTGAAAATCCCTGGGTTTTCTAAACTTTTGACCAGTAGTGTATATGCAGAGTGCAGGTCACCCAGCCTAACTAACCAATTAGTATAAACATAATGACTCAAACTGAACCCTCACAAGATCTCAGAGTTGATTCAATTTGTCAAATAACATCTTACTCACACACACTGCAAACACACACACATTTACTCAGTTGTTCCACTCTCTCTCCCCTTATATCCTGTAACTCTAAGAGGAAGTAAGTTGGGAGGGTGAGAGAGGGAGAGGCAGGGAGACGGGGTTGAATTAAAAGCAGTCGGGAGGACAGGAAACTCTGTCATAACCAGGAGGAAGCGTGAGTCAGCGCTAGCACATTCCTATAGGCTGAATCGGATCAGGAAGTGGTGGAACACTTCAGGGGTTCATGGGCAGGAGTGACCGAACACAGCCTGTGGTGTCTTGGCACTGAAAGTGGTGCCCCTCTGTGGCTTCCTTTCCAGCCCCGCTTTGGCACGTCCACCCCTGGAGGGGAAGCACTGTCAATCAGGAGGGGGGAGGGATGGAGCAAAACAGAGAGGGAGGGATGAGAGAGAGAGTGAAAGGCTTTTCAGATAAGCAAAAAAACACCCCAGAATCTTCTGCAGCAATTCTTCCTCTTTTTTTAAATCCATAGAAATCCCCCAGTCTCCACTTCCTCACTCTCACTCTTCTCTCACTCTGTCACTCTCACTCTGTCATCTTTTTCTGTTTCCTCTAAGTTCTCAGGTTTCAGTCTGTTATGGAAGGTTAACTCTTTACGGCCCAGAGACGTGATTCTCTTTGTAACAACTATGAAGAGGCAAATGTGAATGAATTGAATTTACCTTATTTTAACTGAATAACTCACCCATATATCACATTTATGTAATCTCTATTAAATAACTTTCCATATTTACCTCATAACTGAATTATTCGTAACTCACCATTCATCATAATTACCTCATATCGACTGACCACATCATGCCTCTCATTCTTCCATCATGTTTGGCCTCTCACCTTTTCACCTCTGGCTGTATATCAGGGTCTCTCATTAAACATACAGAAGTGTTTCCATTCAATTTGGTTACATGACACCATCTGTACTCTGGAGGAAGTGCTGTCTGGTGTAAATGTCTCAGAGATGCGTGGTGTGGAACGGGTTTCCACTTGTGCCCTCAACAGTGGAAAAAGTGCACTAAGCTGATTACTCCACATGTGAACATACATACACACACACACACACACACAAGTACAGACAATTGCAACACGCATGAACACACACTCTTTCTGTCCTTCTGTAACAAAAAAACGTATTGTAGAACTGTTGCTAGGAGACGCACTAATTCCAAACCTCTCAAAACAGAAGGACTTACTCTAGACTGGCTCTAAAGCCACATAGAGAGAGAGACAGGATGAAACAAATGAAGTGACAATGAAAGCGTATGAAAGAGAGAGCTACAACAGCTGGCGACCTCAGAATCAATGTATAGGATCCTCTATGAGAGCACTTGTTAACCTGATATCCACATTGCTCATGACCAGTGTTAAAAAACACATTGCGCCAGGTGTGCCATTAATTTGCAATGGGGCAGGCATATGCCACCGACAACACTGACCTTCTGAAGCGTAACCATGGCATTTCAGTTTGTGTTGTTGTCATATACCTGAAAAAAATAGAGAAGGTCGGCAGTAGGGTTCCTGGAGCCCCCTCTACTGGCGCGTCCAAGATCCGGCGCTCGGCGTCTCTCGTCTTCTGACACCACTGCTCTCCACACCCAGCAATTCCTCCCAACAAGACGCAGCTGCTGGTTAAGATCTCCAATTAAGCCCAGTATATATTTGGGGTGAGGACTCGGGGGGAATTGTGGGGTTTTGTTACTACGTCATTGTGTGTTTAGCCATTGTCATCAAATATGTATACTCTTATTGTTGTCTTTGCTACCTGTGCATAACAGGCCTTTATTTTATTAGTGTTATAGAGACGTTTGTGAGTCGTGTCATTTGTAGATTGCCTACCTACTGTCTAGATTTATTTAACACAGGATATTCTTCCTAAGAGCGTTCTGAAATTAAATATTAATAGAATGCACCTGCTTCTGCGTGTGACTCCGTCTTATTACACTGTGACAGAGAAAGTGATTGTATGCTTGTCAGAGTAGCCTGAACTACAATTTAACACTGAAATCATATGACAATATGGATAAGAAGTTATTGCCATGAAATAGTTTCAGTTAGGAATAGCAACAACGATTAGCCTGCTTGCTAGCTACAGTGCTTTAGCTATATAGCAGAGAGTAAGGTGTTGAACGCTGGTCATGTACTGTAGTATAGTATACGATGATATTAAGAGTACTTGATGATGTTAGTTTTGGTGGGAGTCAGTGATGTCTTGATATAGCGTGTGCTGGTTAAGAGTTTTGTTGATTACTCACTAGAGTTATTAGACCCTACCAAGTCTCAGTGTTGTTCTTATATATACGAACCCAGAGATAATCTACAAACAGAAACACTTGGTGTCAGAAGATGACTGTTTCTTCTAGTTTTGAAGATGGAGTGGTGAGAATCAGCCGACATTGAACATTAATTAGCCCTGCAGTGCCACTAGCTAGCAACAGGTGCAGAGCGCGAAAGCCGAGGACACGGGCTGGTGCACACAGTTATGCAAACTCATCAGGCTATAAAATGTATATATTGGAATGGGGTCAAAAGACCCGGGGCTTCTCCCGAAGAACTTGACATAGCTAGAACAGTTCTGTAAAGACGGGTAAAATATTGTGAAATAGTTGGGCACATTTGTAGATACTAGTTAAAAGACTTAAATTAGGAGGCTGGATACTTTTAGTTTTGTGTTTTATTATATAATTTCACAATTTAAAAGAAAAATCATCCCATTAAAAATGTGAATTATGGTGTGCCGATAAGTGGAAAAATCCAATTTTGCTGCACACTCTGCCAATCAGTGTAATTTAGTAAATACCAGAGCTTTATGACAGTGGTCAAACTTGATCTAGAGGTGAATGCACAAAGACAGTTATCCACAAAGAGACTCTAACTCCCTGGGCCTTAGTAGCACTATGAACATAGTCTCAGCTTGGGTTTCACACATTGCTCTGTGTTTTAAACTGTAGCTTATGGCTGTTTGTGAGGGTGGCACTATACATTTTCGCTTTGTTTTGTCTTCCTGTTGCTAATACAGTTTGATGTTGTTGAAATGCTGTCAAGTCCAAATGATGTAAAATGATGTCAAGTCCAAGTTAAGCTTATGACCTGGTCTTAAAGAAGCCACAGCCAGCAGGTTCCGGAGTGTTGACGATTGAGAAATGCCTTAGAGGGAATGCTCCTAATGTCAGCTTTTTACCTGTATAAAAGACCCCTGTCCACAGAAGCAAGCAATCAATCAGATTCCAAACTATCCACCATGGCCAAGACCAAAGTCCAAGGATGTCAGGGACAAGATAGTGCTCCGCACCCTCCAGCCAGTGTCTCCATTCTTCTTGACTGCCAGCAACTCCTTGTTGCCGATGTCATACTCTGCCTCTGCAGGTAGAGAAAAGCACAGGGATGGAGCATCTGGTCTGTGGTTGACCGCTGAGACAGGACAGCCCCCACACCCATGACAGAAGTGTCAACTTCCACAACGAACTGATAGGAGAGGTCAGGGTGGACCAGGATGGTGGCAGAGGTGAAGCGACATTTTAGTTCCGCAAAGGCACGGGCCGCCTCCGGGTTCTAAACAAACCGGATCTTTGTAGAGGTGAGTGCAGAGAGGGGGGCCATCAGGGTGCTGTACTTCCGGATGAATCTCCGATAGAAAATTGGGAAGCCCAGGAATCGATGAAGGGAGATGTGGGTGGTGGCCACTCGTCCACAGCCTTCACCTTACTGGGGTCCATCCTGATGCTCCTGGCAGTGACAACGTATCCCAAGAAGGAGGTTGTGGGGCAATGGATCTCACACTTCTCAGCTTTGACAAACAGCTTGTTCTCCAGTAACTGCTTGAGCACCTGCCAGACGTGCCCAACATGGTCTTGTGCTGAACGGGAAAACACCAGGATGTCATCGAGTTAGACAAAGACGAACCTGTTCAACATGTCTCGAAGCACGTCATTGACTAGCACCTGGAACACAGCAGGGGCATTGGTCAGGCCGAACGGCATAACCAGGTACTCATAGTGACTGCGGGAGCCTTGGCGAAGTAGAAGGAGTTTTTTGAGCTGCCTCCCAACTGGATAAAGGGGAATCTAATATTTTCCACACCCCGGGCATAATGTCCTCCAGGTTGCTACAGAGTGATGTCTGTGGTTCCTAAACCGCCGTAGCTCAAGCCAGAGCCCTCCCCGTCATCAGGGTGATAAGGTATGCAACTTTGGATAAATCAGAGGGAAACGAAAAAGGCTGCAGCTCGAATATCAGGGAACACTGGGACAGGAACAAGCGACAGGTTTCAGGGTTCCCGGGGTAGCACTCAGGAGGAGGTAAGCGGGGTTCCCAGGAAGAAGGGGTAGCTGGGAAGGGTCCAGGAACAAACGTGGGGTAGCTGGGGTTAGGAACGGGTGTTACCGTAGCTGCTGTTGCAGTAGACAGCCCCCTTAACTACTCTGTCAGGGTGTCGAACAACCGGTCCTGGCGATCTGACAGGGTGTGTAGCCCTGCCGTGGTGTCTTGTAGCAGCCCCTCGTGCCTCCCCAAGGAGTTTCCTTGAAGGCTGACAGCGTTACGGAGCTGGTCTGTGTCTGCTGGGTCTGTCACGGCCAGTTCGTACTATCAAGGCTCAGGCTGAGACCCAAATGCAGATAGCAGAGGCAGGTATAAAAGGTAACAGTAGTTTTATTAAACCAGGCTGAATCAGGTGATGGACAGGCGAGGTTCGGTACACAGTGGATTCTTGAAAAGGCACAGACAGACTACAGGCAGAATCAGATACTTGGCAGGCAGGGTTCAGTACACGGGTAAGCTAGATACAGATACTGGGAATACTGACAAAACAATAAACCGGCAGGGATGACTCAAACACACAAGACGAACTGGCAACCAGAACAGGAAAAGAGTGCAAGTTAAATACACAAGGAAACAATCAGAACATAGGGAACACCTGGAGTGGGGGGGAAGGGACAGGTAGGACAGGTGAATAGAATTAGGGTGTGACAGATAGTATACCTACACAAGGCTGGAGTGGACTACAAGACCATCGCCAAGCATCTTGGTGAGAAGGTGACAACATTTGGTGCGATTATTCCCAAATGGAAGAAACACAAAATAACTGTCAGTCTCTCTACGGTCTGGGGCTCCATGTAAAATCTCACCCTGTGGAGTTGCAATGATCATGAGAACTGTGAGGAATCAGCGCAGAACTACACAGGGGGACCTTGTCAATGATCTCAAGGCAGCTGGGACCATAAAACTATTGGTAACACACCACGTTGTAAAGGACTGAAATCCTACAGCGCCCCCAAGGTACCCATGCTCAAGAAAGCAAATGTACAGGCCCGTCTGAAGTTTGCCAATGAACATCTGAATGATACAGAGGAGAACTGGGTGAAATTGTTGTGATCAGATGAGACCAAAATCTAGCTCTTGAGCATCAACTCAACTCGCCGTGTTTGGAGGAGAAGGAATGGTGCCTATGACCCCAAGAACACCATCCCCACCATCAAACACGGATGTGGAAACATTATGCTTTGGGGGTGTTTTTCTGCTAAGGGGACAGGGCAACTTCACTGCATCAAAGGGACGATGGACCGGGCCATGTATCATCAAATCTTGGGTGAGAACCTCCTTCCCTCAGCCAGGGCATTGAAAACGGGTCGTGGATGGATATTCTAGCATGGGTGCAGAAGCCAATATACTACCACTTTCAGTTTTACGTAAGATCCCATGCAAACCTGAGTTTAAGCCCACCAAACAAACACTAACACAAAACTTAAATACAGAACTAATGAATGAGTGACTGCACCTGGAATGAATGATTAAGATAGTGTGATTAGAACATGTGATTATGTCATATGATACGAGGAGCGGAACATAAGATATAAACAAGAGACACGGGAGAGAAATCTACAGAAATCTACAGGGGAGCAACTCAAATGGAACACAATACATAGAATAGACCACATGTACGATCCCCTTAGGGGGGATCATCATACAAGCGCAGCACTCAACATCTTTGTCTCAACACATTCTTCTACTCCAACCATGGGAAGAGAGGCTTGTGAGGAGTTATGTTTTTGAAAAGATTTGAGACAGTGACAGTGCAGTCCCCAGAGACTATAGAGCAACTTGTGGAGCAATACCCAGATGTGTTCGATGGCTTAGGAGTGTTCCCAGGTGAGTATCATATACACACAGACTCAACAGTTGTTCCAGTAATACACAGCTGCAGATAGATGGGGGTAAACAGTAGTGCTCTGGTGTTACGTTAGGGTAAAGATGGATGCTGCAGAACTAGCAGAACATGATGACACAGAAGAACTTGTGCCAAATAGAGGAGCCAAATCTGTTGTTTGGAGGTTTTTGGTTTTAAAAAATCTGACGTCGACCAAAACAACTTTTATGCAAGTGTTATCGGGCTAAAGTTGTTGCCGGAAGAGAAATTTGCTCCACCACCTTAGCCACAAGCACGTCTTGGAATATCAACAATGTATGAAGTTAAGATCAGCGCATTCTGATTCCTCACTTCATTAAAATCTGTAAACAGCATCGATTTCTGGGGCAAACCTGTATTACTACTAGTGTGGAATTATTCTACAATATTCACTCATTATGACAGTAAAATAGACTGTAAATAGACAGTAAAACATCCTAAGTCAATCTACTTCAATAATTTCTCTCTCAACCAATAGAAAATGCTGGGAACACCTGATTATGCATGAATAAAAAAATACTGCCATAGACTGTGAAACCGGTAGAATTTAGAAAAATACTGTGATATACATTTTTCGTCATACCGACCAGCACTATAACAGCCCATCTCCTGGTATCTCCTCTATGCTCTAGAGACTGTACTGGGTGACACAACAAACCTTCTTGGCGATGGCACATATGGATGGAGGAGCTGGACTAACTGTGTGACCTGAATGGGCTGCAGGTACCACCTCATGCTACCAGTAGTGACAAGGACACTAGCAAAATGCAAAACTGAAGAAGAATCTATCAGGAAGGTTAAGGAGAAATCAAATGTCTGTGGCCACCACCTGCAAAACCATTCACTTTTTGGGGATTGTATTGCTGTTGCCTCCAGTGCACCTGTTGTCACTTTCATTTGCACCAAAAAAGGTGACATTGATTCACAATCACTTTCTAACTGGATAGATTGATATCCATGAAGTTTAATTGACTTGGTGTTATACTGTGATGATTGTGTGTTCCCTTAATTCTTTTGAGCAGTGTATATACTCACCTTAGGTTAACCCCTTAGGTTACGTTAGGTTACCTACCCCTGATCCAGCCTAAACCTAACCCCACACGCTCAAACACATTCTGCTGCCATTCAATAAATTTGCTCCAAAGCCACTACAACACCAGGTAGGAAATGAAGAACATAAAAGATGCCAGGCACACAAGCCTTGGACTGTTCCAAGCACTCAGGTCCACCATGCACACCGCCCACCCCCCTTTTCAGTATCCTGTTCTGCATAAACTTTATGGACAATTCACTTTTATTTGGCACATTGATCATCATATAGTATCAAATACTGTTGTGTAATGGATACTTATGCAAACCTGTATATATAAAAAAAATATATATTTCTACTTTATTTAAACAGGATTGAGGGCTGATTCTCATTTCCCATTGCGACCAGGCCAAGATAAAACACAATGGTGCAAGACGACATAAAGTTGCACATGACGTACACAAAAAATGCAAATAAAAGTACAGAGTGCAGGTACTCAGAGTATATGATAGGAAGTATATGTACAGTTTGTGCAAATGAGGTCGAAATAAAACAGGTAGATCAGTTGGAGTATATCTTTATTGTATTTCTATATTTGCGTTTCTGTGCATGTGTCTAATGAACTCAACCCTTCTTTCTTTTCCTGTCTCTCTACCTCTTGCTTCTCTCTCTCTCTCCATCCCCCGATTTCTCCTCATTACATCTATCATCCTACGTCTGCCCTGTCGGTCTGTATCACGGGGTCAGTGAATGAAGGCATGCTGACACGGTGTAGTCACATGGCGTGGGTCTGTGAGGTCAGATACTTCCGTCTCTGTGACAAGTTCTGCTCAGTCAGGGTTTCCCCTCCATGGAAACTCTGGTAGTTAGAATGTGTTGACTGGACATTCTGCTGAACCACACGTTGGCTACATCAGTGACAATTTAAACCCTTGTCAATCATGTGAGAGTTGGAAGCAAAAAAATTACATAATGAGACTGAACAGGTAGATGGAATTTGTGTTGTAATTCCTGTGCTTTGGTTCTCAAAACCTAATGTTCTGAAGTGAGACCACCCAGCGCAACGAATGCTGGGCTATGTTGTTTTCTGGTGACCCGTCTTGATGATGTCGTAGAAACACAGAAGACATTTTAGTTGTAACCATTTGGGGTTAAGGAGCTTTTTAATGTGAACTGGGGAAAATTGGAGCACTCAAAATCAAGCTCTATAAAACATTTTTAATTAAAGCTTTTTTTAGAGCTTGATTTCGGCCTGGTTTCCTTTGAGTGCTCCATCTTCCCCTCGGTCCTTCTCTATGTTGTCTTGCACCCCTTCTTTCTCAAGCTGATGCGCCCACCTTTTTGTTTGGTCTTTTTAATGTCTTTATCTTGGCCACAAAGCAAATGAGAATTCCTTAACATTAACCTTTAGATAAAGGTTAAAGCTTCAAAATAATAGAGCCCAAGTGACCTACTTCTCACTTCGAAAATGTTGAAGTTAATGGCCTGGCTTGAACCACAGAATTGTGACATCAGAGTCTAAAAACAAACATTACCTACGTTAGCAATGTTTTTTTCGGATAGCAGCTATCCTCTGACATTTGACCCCTAGTAACCCTACCCGAGGTCGATGACATCATATGACCACTGTATCTATTGCCCCCTGGCAGCGACAGCACAGCTGAATGTGACCAATGGAAAGACATGTATTTTTAGTTGAATATCGCTTAGCTAAAGTTGACACAGTCATCAACAGTCATCAACACGCATGA